>CAJNDV010033553.1:37773-87129 GCA_905221635.1 Symbiodinium sp. CCMP2456 | reverse complement strand
AGTAGTAGAAGAAGTAGTAGTAGTAATCGTCGCGGCGGCGGTGGTGGTACTGGTACTGGATTGGGGCAAGGCCGTCCGGAGCGGGTTCAGGGCAGGGGACGGGTTCCGAACAGGTTTTGGCGGGATGTTTCGGACCGGTTCGGCGGGTTCCGGGCGAGGTTGCGGCTCCAGGTTCGGGCGGGTTGCGGGGCCAGGTTCCGGGGAGAGGTTCGGGGCGGTTGGAAGCGGGTTCCAGGTTCGTTCCGGGTGAGTGGTTCTCAATGCAGTCCCTAAAGCCGAAAATCGTGTTGAACATGCTTTAAAGTTCGGTTTCCAGGACCCAAAAATGCGTGTTTCAAGCAAGTTTTGTTTAGCTTTTGGCAGATTGCTGCGAGGCAAGACTGGCCAGCTATGGGGCCGTTTCTAGCGTTATTGCTTTGTTCTTGGCCTAGCTTGGTCCACATGGTTTTGGGGTTTGCTAAACTTGCCCAACAGATGGCCATTCATGAACTACAGCCCGATGCCTGCCAAGGTTCGGGACGACCCGCACGAGCGTCTGAATGAAATGAAGCGTTGTTGTTGTTGTTGTTCTTAAAAAGCCGCCGTCTCTGACTGGTGGCTCGTGGGCAATTTAGGGTTCAGGGCCTGGGGTTTGAAGTGTAATTTGGAGCTTGAGGCTAAAGTTGTCTCTGCAACCTCGTACAAACTGGGCTCGCTGGATTCGATAGAACGACACACATCATAAATTTCGGGATAGCAGTAGACTGCAGTTCTGCCACAAGTAGCTGTCAGGTCTACAACAGAAAACAATCATCAGACCGCTGTGCCAGCCGCTGGGCATGGCAGAATGGCGCGCAAAGCCGTAATGTGTTTGGAGTCAGTCAAAGGATTCATGTGTGTGGCGCTTGACAGCCCGACAACACCGATGCAAATTCAGAGCGAGCTCGCAACAGAAACTCAAATCCGTGACCTGTCGACAACGAACTTGCTCCGGACTTGATCTTCTGTGGGTTTGACAAAACAACGGAAAGGCCAGGAAAGGAATACATCCAGAGGTAATTATCTTGCGTCCACGCTGAACCCACGAAGAGCTCTGGACTCTAGAAGCAGAGATGTCACACTCAAACATGCAGTTGCAGCACTGTTGCCTCGGCTTGGCAAAGGAATCGCACCTGAGCTAGCAGGCCGCGTCACTTGCATGCTTGAAGCAAACGGAAGCACCATGAAACACCTGTCGCCATGTCGCAAGTGCTTGGACGAAAACAAGATTGCTGGAAGCTCCCGAACGAGTGGGAAGTAGTACCTGGTTCTTTAATTTTGCAGGCAAGCGACCACTTCACTGTGGCCTGCTTGCGCGGCTGCCAGGAGTGGTGTTGAGCCCACCTCGGCACGGGACATTTTCTCGCCATGCCCTCTGCCACGTTGCTGCCACGTCTAAGCTTGCAAAACTCTACCCGGCAGTAGCTGCAAAGAGATGATGCTTGTGGGGTCTATGGCCTTGGAAGTGAAAGTTGAAAGGAAGCCTTTTTGCAGCCTTTACGTGGTCCCCAAAGACAGTGAACCCCGGCTGGCGCTGTGCATACTCTGAGCCTGCGGACACGCATGGCGGCCTCTAAACTGGCACGTGCGCTGCCTTGGTGTCTTCGCAGACCGCTCTCAGCACAGCATGCTTTGACGTGGCTTCAGGCTAAGATTAGCACAGAGCTGCTTTACAACACCCAAATGCCCATGGAGGGCCGCCTTTCACAAGGGCACTGCATTCTCAACGAGAGCTAAGGACAGCCAGCTTGCAACAAATCTCGTAAGGCATCAGCAACATGTAACGATGTCGCACCTTGCCTGAAACAGCAATGCGGGTCAAATGCACACGCCCCGAGCCCATGCACAATGCATGTCACCGGTTGGACTTCAGGCATCTGCCGGCAATGCTTCTCCTGACACATGCATGCGCATCACTGAATCTGTTGGCCTGCGCTACCCGTGCTGTGTACACATGCTTCTTTCCGTGATACACAGGCTGCCAGGTAAAAGCAACCAAGCTCTCAGGAACGAGTGCGTTGCTAAAGCATAGCTGCCAGTTGAGTCAGGACATTTTTCACAGGGCCTTATTCACCGATACAAGTCAACCATCTGGAATATGGATGCACGGTTGGTTGAGGATGGCATTGCCTGCTCGCACGGGGACTGGAGACCAACCAGCCAGAGGCTCATAAAGCTGCATTTAGGGCAACCCAGTGACCTAAATATATGCACGTACCAAAAAGGCAATGACAGGACCATAGTCTTAAAAAGCTGGCGAGGGCTCGTCCGAAGCCTCGACAACCTTCCCCGGATCGCACAGGAAGATCTGAGAATGCGGCCTTGGGAATGCAAGAGCCGAATTTCTGAGAACATCTCGAGTCACACCACTCGAGATCATGGCTGGTGCTTCACGAGAGTCACGGCAGCCAACACCAGATCCTGTGAGCATAAGTGCTATGGCTGCTATGGCATGCTGCGGTACCCGGTATCAGCCTCTTGCAAGCAGGAATGAGTCTGAATTTGGTAGCACCGACAAAGCCAGCAGACGAAACAGAAATCACTGTCTCGCCAAGATGTTAAGATTTATCCAATCCTCACGCATCGGGGTCTCCATCATGACGCCGTTGTCGCACAAGACACGCACCACCTGACTGGTTTGCGACGGATCAGGAGTTCAAATTCCCGAATCAACGCTTGCACAAAGAGAGACCGAAGAGTTTCTGACGTGCGAAAGACTCTGCTTGCCGTGTTCAGATCTCGGCCTCCTCGTGGCCCTGGAGGCAAGCAGCCATCAAGGGCGTCAGGCCATTTCGCATTGCCTTGTCCTTGTCTGCTCCCACCTTTGCAAGCATCTTCGCGAACCCTCACAACGTGGCTGAGCAACACAATCCAAAGAAACGCCTCGCAAAGGCACTGCACCACCTCTGCATGACCTCGCCTGGACAGAGAGCAACAAGAGATGGGGCGAGAAATGGCGAGAATTAACGTTCTATAAGTCTATAATACTATAACCCTGCATGTGTCCGTGTCATCCGTGTATTAACTACCTAAATAGCCAAAATGACCACCCATCTGTGATCATCTGTGAGCCCCGCTCTGCAGCTGCATGAAAGGCAGTGACTCCGTCACAGATGGTGCGATCCTCTCAAACTCTTGCACAAGTATGTCTCTCGCACCAACATCTTTGACGTGCATGTGCAGAACTCGCCACCAGCACCAGTCCTTGTCAGCTCCGGCATCACACAGATAGCGCACCACCTGCAGCTATCACGGGGTGAGATTTCATTCATGCTCCAAGAAAAAATTGCATTCTTGCCTATTTTCCTCTGCTCGGATTGGTGAGCACCGGGCTACTGACGTCGTAAGTCGTGACCAGCACACTTTGTCTATCTGTGACAGCTTTCTTAAGTCTTAAGTTTCTCAGGCGGGCAGCCACCGCCATATCCGCCATGCCAATTGGCCACAAGATGACACGAGCTTTACGTGAAGCTGTTGATCTCCTGAGGGTTTGTACATCCGATGTACCCAGATTGGTCGACATACAGCAAAGTTCGACACATCCTTAGTGTCCAAGGCTCCAAGGATCACGAACAGTTGGGAGTTCTGAGATTTGCAGCGATGTCGGAGGCTTTGCGAGTCACAACCGCTGGTGCAGTTGCAAGCCCAGCTTCTATCCCACTGCATAGCAACACTGTGGCTGCTACTGTCGCCGGCTCTGACAAAGCCCGGGTGAACTTCGCACATCACAGAATGAAGTTGTCAGCCCTTTTCCATGGGTGGTCTTTATCTGGTACAACTTCCACCTGCTCTGAGTTGAGCCGTGGAAAATACACATAGGCGTGAGTTCCATATCCGGGCAAGGATACCAGATTCATGGAACCGCCGAGATAACTCGCGTAGAGCCGTGAGATTGGGAGGCCGACACCAAATCCAGCCAAACAGCTTACGTCGTTGAGGGCCGTCGTATAGAGATATGACCACACATGCTGACCAACATCAAAAGGAATTCCGCCTGCACGGTCACTGATGTGGATCATGACCCGCTTATGATCACCAGAAACAACGATGTTGATGGGAAATCGATCAACATCGATGTCTGATAGAAGGTGATGCAGTGTGGCCCTAGCACTGTTTTTCAAAATTTCCTGCACTATGTAGCTGATGATGCCAGGGATAAATGCGAACTTTAAATCGGACTGATCGTCTGCAGTCACGTCATGTGTCTCTATTGAGATCGATGGAGCCAGCTGTGTATAGTATTTGCATATCCGCTGAACCTCCTCTGCACTCTCCCTGCAGATCTCCGTAACATCACAATGAGGGTCAATAGTCCCCACGACCAGTCTTGTCTTGTCAACAGCCGCAAGATACTGCGACAAAAGTACATTGCTGCCAAGTCGATTCAACAGGAAGTTGTCAAGGAATGTGTCCACAAATTCTGCATGGAACTGCTCGGGTCTTTCCCGGGATAACCATTGCATGGCCTTTGCCATCAATGCAACTACATCTTTGTTGCTGTTGACGATGTCATCGACAACTTCAGTGAAGAGTGTGAGGTCGTCAGAGCTTTGAAAGTGACGCATTGCGACAAAGGCATTCCAGTGCCGTCTGTGTACCTCTTGAAGCTCAGGCGCTGATGACCAGCCAGGCAATGCTTCGATCATCTGGATGCGCTCCGCACAGCGTATGGGATACTCCGTTTTCAGGAACTCAGCAAGCTGCTTCACATCCTTGCAGCTCAAAACACTTTCGATGCTCTGCGGGTGCGGCTTCATGGCACCGTATTTTTCGATCTCGCTCGCAACACTACACTGACGAACCGCTCGTTTTGCAAGTTGCCGAGGCAAGGCAATGAGCCTGAAGACCATGGCACTGGAATTTGGCGTCTTGCTAGATAGAGCGCAAGGCAATGCCACAGTAGCTTGCTTGGACTGTCTTTATGTGCCTGAGTAAGCTCTCGGGCTGAATGCGTGCTGGGAGCACGGCGAAACATCAAGAGATCGGACTGTGCCAATGGATTCACAGGTTGGCAAGCTGACACAACAAAAGCGTTGAATGCAGGTGCTGTATCCACGCGCGGCTTAAAAGCCTCGCTCCGCTCTTGACTCCGCCGTCACGTGCGAACTTCCAAGTTTGAAACTACAAGTAGCAGTGCATGTATCCGACTTGTTCCGACTTAGAGTCGGATAGGCTCCTCGGAGTTTCATCGTAGCCAGGTTACCGAGCTTTTCATGTGGTGCAAATCAGAACAGCACACCGCGACGAACCTCTCATTTAGCTGGTTGTCGAAATCTGTGGAATAAGATCTACTGCCCGACCTCCGTGTGACCTTGCAGCGCGGCTGCCAACAACGGGGTCGCTCCCTCCATCATCGCCCGATCCTGGATGCTGCATCGATGCATGGTGTTACGTGACTGTGTGCAACTACTCACTTCTCACGATCAACATGCAATGAGTATGCAATGCGTGCAAGATATCGCAATCTTGTTGGGGTTGAGGGCTTGCCAACCCAACCCATCGCTACTCGACAAGCGGCATCGAAATCGCAACTGGCGCACAGTCACACACAAGCACACAAAGGTGAATCAGAAGCGCCGTCAAACAATGATGATCGCTACTTGCGATAGGGATAGCTTAGTCAAGTCTGCAACCGCTCCAGAGATCTCCTTGTCCGCTCCTGCCTCGCAGAGAAACCGCGCAACCGCTACGTGACCAGAGCCTGCAGTCAAAGCGACGACCAATGCGAGCGTCTGCTGATTTTGAGGTTCTGCCTGGACCTTTTAGCTGTGTTTACCTCACACAGTTTGGCCTTCAAAATCGCTCGGAGATGCACGCATCCCAAAGGGGTTTTGGACATCCAATGTTGACAATCGTGCAACCGCCACAGTGAATTCGCATCGCTTTCCCGTCCCAGTCCCGTGTGGCGGACCCCGACCCTTCTTGCAGAAGCTTCTCGCAACCCGCATTCAGTTTGTTCCATTGTTGGTTCGTGAAGTCGTTGTTGCAGGCTGCTATGCACAATTGCACCCTGCAACCACACCCTTGTTCTCGAGTTTATTTACTCTGTTGCCATCTGTTGCCTCAATCACAGGTTACTACCGGTGCCTGTCGATCAGCTGACCCCTGCATGAGCAGGAGTACGTGACAGCTCTAAGCTTCTCTCCGAAAGATGAGGCTTCTCAGCTCCGGCTGCTGGTCAAGCGGCGGGCACAAGCATGCAGTGCAGATGCGCCGTCCTCAAGAGAGGACTTGAGAGCCAACCATTGGGAGTTCTGGCCTTTATGGTGTCAAAACCGAGGAAGCAACCATTCAAGCGACTGAGAACCTCCACCATGCTGAGGATCGGCCTACTTCTTTGCCCTTCAAACCCTGTGCCAGCTCATTAAACTCTGTCCGACATGTGATACTTGGCAGGTGAGATAAATTTCTCGCAGCTTCCATCGCATGTGAAGTCAACGTCCAACCATGTAGCAGAACAAACACGTGGCTTTCTTCCAATGCCAGTGTGAAGGATTTCTACCATCCAATTCAGCTGCTCAGCGCACTGCTCAGGTCTACGATTTCTGCTGCTTTCCTCGCTTTTCGATTTCTGCCACTTGCCGCACTTGCCGCATGTGCTCCACTGTACTCGGATGTGCTTTCCTTCTTCTGCATTCGCACAGCTTCACGATGCAATCGTGCTTGTCGCACTCACCACGGTCGTACATTATGCAATCATTCACACCCCAAGGCAAAACCACTTGCGACCGCTTTCTGAAACATGCCACCCACTGCTCCGTGCAAATCAATGCCAGCGATTGGTAACATCTCCTCGAATTCCAATCGAACCCACTGCTTAAGTAACGGGTGGATCCTTCGTCGTCTTGTGGATGTCTGCCTTCACCCGCGCGAGATGCTGCCTCGGGTTGATGTTGCAGATTCTGTCGATCAACCTGGATATGTGCTTCTGTGGACATCTGTGGCTTGGCTTGCAGAACGCAAGCGCGGCAACTGCAAGCTGGGAGCCGGGCACCACGTTCACCTCAGAACGACTTGCGAATTTCTTTGGTTCTAAGTCTCGGAGCACTTACGCGCATCCATTTAATTTGGTGACGACTGAGGCAACCACATGGCCCTGCAAAGCTGCGGCCAGGAGTGGGGTGGCTCCATCGAGCATCTGTGCATCCTTTGCGTGAACAACCACTAAGCCCAAGCCCAACAAAAGCATTGCGTGCCCGTCCTTGTCCACCTCCGGCATCTCACACAAGAAAGCAACCACCTGTGCGATCCAGTCTTAGTAGCGAAGAAGTGGTAATGCTCTTATGAGCTTTGGTGCAGGCCGAAAACAAAATGTGTTGCAAAACATGAAGCTGGATTTGTGCCCTGTCTGAACGAAGATGTTTTCCCGGACATGACGGCGTCTCCAGCGGAAGACATCGGAAGACGTCTGGGGAACCTGGAAGCCTCGATAAATCGCTTTTGGTCGTGAAGCCGGCCTCAGCCGCCTACATTGACACCCAAGGCCGGCGGTAAAGGTCGTGGACGCATGGCTGGATGCCTCGTGTTGGGGCCCCTTACGCGACAGAAACAGCGTCGCTTGTGAAGTCGCCGAAGCTCCCAGCCGCCTCTTCGAGATGGGCCATGCCAATCACAGCCACAAGCGCGGGCATGCTCGCCCGCTTTGGTGAGCGGCTTGCGCATGTATCTTCTCGATACTTAGCTGGAACAAACGAAGGAAGAAGCACCCATCTTCGGTGGTCCGACACGCATGTGACCCAGCTGCTGTCCGTCTCATGAAGCGTCGCCGCTGTGCTGAGCCAACAACTGCTCGCTAGACTGGGCGCGACTTGGAAGCAGGCCTGGTCCGCTGCCTCATGTTGCACACTGCATGTTGCCGTCGGTCCTGACCACTTCGGCTCCAACGCTGGCGGTTTGCGTCCCGCAACTGCAACTTCGAGTGTCAACGTTAGCCTGCTCGCCGATTTCCAAGCGTCAAGACCTCTAGAATCGAAATGCTTCTAACTTCTGGCAGCCTCAAAAGCCCCGGTGAGCCGCGCACACACAGAGACACACACGCACCCACAGGCACAGGAAGGTGTGCAGAGCAGGCAGCAGGTGTCGCAAAGGCAAGGCACGACGTCCCGGGCCGGCTCCGGCCTCGAGCTGCCCCTCTTGAGCTGCTGCATGCAGCAAGGTCGCACCGGTGGGCGTCCTCTCTTCGGCATGAAAAAACACACGCACATGTCAATGTCGTCACTGCCAGGGGTCCTTTTGCACACATCCGATCGCTGCGAGCAAAGGTACTGTGCGATTGGAAGATGACCGTTGTAACATGACCTTGCAGGGGCGTCTTTTGCAGTTTCATGAAGCTCCGGTGCGCAGAGACGGAGACCGGAATCAGCTAAGTGCCGAACACGTAGAGAGGCGTGGCTCCACCCGGAGTCGTTCTGTTGCACGACCGCAGGCAAGTACACCGCAGGCAAGATACATCACACATCTGCACATCGAACAAGACACGCAATGCCTTAATGATGTCAGCCTGTGGATGTATGGTTTGCTGCGTGCGAACTACATATTCCAAGAAGTCCCGTGCTCGCGCTTCGCGCGAACAGCTCCTACGGAGTGAACAAGCAGCTTCAGGCTTGGCGGTAGACTTCTAATTAGCCTTTCAAAGACAAGCACTCTGCCCTGTTCATACTTCCAGCACCAGACTTGCGGTCATGCTGTCGCAGGATGTCTGCAGTCAGCATGAACACTATGCCCTCTCCATGCGAATGCACTACATGTGCAGTCTGTCCGTGCGTTTCGGTTCAAGGCTTGCTTCATCTTGATGTTCTGCAATTCGTTCCCGGGAGGATCAGCACTCGATCTGATACCCGTGCTTTGTTGATGTGGGGGGGGAGGGCGGGATGTCCTGAGTGATGAACTCCAGTGCATCCGACATCATCCGACACGGTGCTTGGTGGATCGTTTCAAATGTTGTTGTGAACCAATGGGCGCAGTATGAAGCTCGAGCATCTCGGGAGATCCCCATGACGTCTTGTGTTGCACAGGCGCTTCATCTACAGTGCAATCACCGATTAAGACATGATTAGCTAAGAAACGTCGGGTGTACGTTCTAAGGATGGGAGCCAGATTCGTTCGCTTTCTAGCTCAGAAATGATGGAGCCACAACGATGTGACATTGGTCACGTGAGCTCCTTTAACTAAAGTTGGGAAATCTATCGGATAAGCAACAAGAAATGCAGCGGCCATGGCAATAGCTCGCAAGTTTGGTCGCTGTGACTGGAAATGTGCCGCAGCTGTGCGTTTTGGGTTTGGGGGTTGAATTGATGGACCACGATGTCGTTCCAGATCTCTCACGGATACCAGCGCTCAGAACCCCAAATATGAAACGGCCAAGCCACGTAGCCTACAGCCAAGAGCCAAAACACCTAAAGAACGAAGAAAACTTAAGTAAACGTGTGGAGTGCATCTCCCACCGACAAGTTGCAGCGCAACTCGCACGAACTGGGGAAGCACTAATCTCAAGGGTAGCATAGCTTAGCGGCCCAACCCGCCTGTCGCAGACCGCTCCGGACTGGCAAAGATACGTTACGACCTCAGCTGGGCCGGGACCGGAGCTTTCACATTTGGCGACTCTTTGTCATCGCTTTCGAAGACGTCAATATCCAAACACTGCTTTGCAGAAATTCGCAGGTTTTACGTCACTGCACCAACTGCATCAACGACTTGGACTGAGCAGTCGCTGCCCAGCAAGTCTACTCCGACCCGTCCCCACTGGCTGTATCTTCGTCGAACAGCAATCCTTTCAACTATACTGTGTCCAAGAAGTGAGGGCAAGAACTACCGAAACATCATCAAGAACTTCTCTACTTGGATTAGAATCCTATTGCTATGATTCCCCAGCAGCAACCATTCGGGCATGAGCGCCCGTCAAGGACTCCAAACTCTCCTCCAAATTTTGAGAACCATGGGCCCAGGTTCCCAGGTACGGCACAGGTCTGACATGTGCCAGCTGCACTTTGCCTGCCTCTTGTAACTTCACACTGGCCAGCACAGTCAGAAATGTCACAGCACCTGCAGCAGACAAGAGCAAGCCAGGCCCATGCGGAGTCCAGTCTAAAGATGCCTCAGCAAGTACTGGAGCGAAGCCTCCGAAGAAGCAGAAGCCAACATTAAAGCTGATGCCCACACCCAGATTCCGTACCGAAGTGGGAAACAGCTCTGCAACGTACATGAAGACGACGCTGCCACACAACGAAGCCATCAACGCGTACATGATGCCGTAGGTGATGCAAACATTTACCGGGTTGGCAGGGTCAGACTCTAACGCGACGAACATGGGAAGGCCAGCTGACATGAGAGTCCAAGCACCTGCCAGAGTCACCAGTCCCAGACCATGGACATCGGCAAGCCAGCCAACAAGAATCGCAAGGCTCATCTGTATCAATCTAGAACAAACACCGGCAGTCATGACTGTATTGGTCGGTGCCCCATGTTTTTTCAAGAACGAATTCGTCCAGATCAAACCACCGTACTGCAAGACTGCAATGTTGCAAACTCCGAAAATGCCGACCAAAATAGCTGGAAAATGTGATTGCAGCGCAAGCTGCATGTGTTGCCAAGGGGAATGTCCAGGAATGCCGTCCTCGTCGCTGTCAGCCTCCTTGTGCTCGCGAACGAATTCACCAGACTCTCGCAAACAAATCCGCCCGGCAACAGCAACAGAACCTGGCAGCAAAGCCAGCAAAAAAGGCACTCGCCAGCCCCATTGGAGCATGGCACTGTCACCCAAATGGCTCTGAAGTGTCCAGATAACAACCCTGGCAAGCATGAAGCCCAGGTTTACGGTCACAGACAGCAAGCCTGTGCACCGGCCCAATGAGCGGTGGGAACCAACTTCGACAAGATAAGTCGAAACTGAGCTGATTTCGCCACCGGTGCAAAGGCCTTGAAGCAGCCTGAGACAAAACAAAGCTACAACACCTGCCATCGATACCCAAGGACTGTCTCGATGATTGCGTGGGCATGGAAGCAGGCCCTGTCCAGCTGTTCCAATGAGCATGCCAATAACTGACATGATGACGGCGATTCTCCGCCCGAACAAATCTCCAATCGTCCCCAAGAACAGCCCACCTACAGGACGTGCCAGAAATGTGGCGGTGAAGCCGGCCCAGGTAGCAATAGCTGATCCTTCGAAGAAGTTCTGTTCCATATAACTCTCCATGTAGCCTCGTAGGTCGGCCGCAGATCGAATCTAAACATCTCAACTAAACCAACCAAAGTTAACTAAAGCTTTCGGAAGCCTGAGAAACATGTTCAGCATTGCACTTGGCACATCGACTGCAGCCAAGTGTCCATACACGGCAAACTCGTACCACTCCAATGCGTTGCCCAGCAAAAGTGGCCAGTACAGCCGAACCAGATCTAGAAGGTCTCCAGCGGTTCCCATGTCGGCAACAGCCCGATTCGATGTGCTGTGAGACTCGTGTCACAAAAAAGCTACAAGGGGCAGTTTCTTTGCAAGTGACCCAAAACGGACATGCAAGCGCAGCTTCCAGCGCCTATTTTACTCGCAAACACCACGATACGCAGCTTAGGTTGCCACGTCCAAGTGGCCCTGCCTTCCACCAGCAACAGTGCATGATTAGTCACAGAAGAGGCCTACTTAAGCGAAAGCAGGCCGCATGGCGATCAATCGTTTCAGTAGTGACTTGCGCCGCAGATGCGAAAGGTGCAGAGCGGACGAAGCACTGAGCGCACAGAAGACAATAAGCAAGTCCAATCGTGCCAAGCGAACAGGGATGCAACGTGCAACGGCGTAGTGCCGTTTGCTGTTGGGCGATCGAGAGCGGCCTGCAGCATTGGCAGCTTGGGCTTAAAGTTGAGAAGCGTTCACGGCCACATAAAGCTGCGGTCATTCACACATTACTAGCTGTTGTCTCTCCATCTGGCCTTGGCGTCAGCCAGGAACTTCACCATCTGAGCATGCAGCTGCTCCAGCAAGGCACTTGTACTTCCGAAAAACAAATACATCCGGTTCCTTTGTAGCTGGAGATATTCCTGTTCCACGGAAACACGCGTCCTTGTTCCCACGAGGAAATGGCAACTACCACACACACGCAAGGAGGATGAGAAGCTGATAGGTTGGCGACTTCCCCTGAGCGACTGTCTTGTTCTCTGCCCACCATGTCAACCTTCCCTCGAAAGTCGCCAACGACGAACCCCTCATGTCGTTTTCGACCACTGGATACCACTGGGCTGTCTCTGTGCAGGTGTTGCATGCTGAGTTGGAGCACTTCCGCGTGGATCGACACCTACTAGTAGCTTGAACGTCGACACATACACATACGCATGCACATGCACATGCACATACATATACAGATACATACACATACACACATACACACATACACACATACACACATACACACATACACACATACCCACATACCTAAATACATGCATACATGCATGCATGCATGCATGCATACATACATACATACATACATGTGGTATATACGTATACATATACATCTTAAAAACTACATACATACATACATACATACATACATACATACATACATACATACTTACATACATACTTACATACATACTTACATACATACATAGATACATAGATACATAGACACATACATACATACATACATGCATGCATATATATATATGTATGTATGTATGTATGTATGTATGTATGTATGTATGTATGTATGTATGTATGCGTGTGTGTGTGTATACAAATATACACACATACATATGTGTTCTACAATGTATTCACTCGCTTGTGATCATTTCTGCCTGCACCTTGCGTTGGCAAAACTTATGGGTGCATGCTCACCTACGGCCATTCAGATCACCCGCCTGGAACACACGTACACAAATCGACGGTCGACAACGGTAAACGTCGGCAAGAGGATCCAAGAAATTCGCAGAATGGATTGCAGCCCGTGACTGGATTTCGCCCCAAAAGCTAGGGGGGCAAGTGACAAGTGGAAAATTCAAGCACCTCCAGTCTGCCCTGCATGGCAGCTGCAAGCCTCAGGCGGCGGAGAATGCACAAGACACAAGAAGCTTGGACAAGAGGGTGGTGACGGACAAGAGCGGGAAGTGGTGCAGCGGCTCTTCGAATCTGCACTCCACCGTCGATCGACACGATGCGTTAAAGACAAAGCTTTCACTGCTTGCTCCTATCAACAAGCCGCTGTTGTTGCTGCCAAAGAAGCATCGGCGAAGCGCCATCGGTTTCTTCTGGGTCAACGACGGCGCCTTGGCTGTGATGGTCTCCGTCTGAGAAGGCGAATGAGAGAGATCCCGGCCAGCCCGGCACAGCTGCTTTGCCACCTACGCACACCAGCACGAATCATCACTTCAGAGCACTTCGCCGTGTCAGCGCCTCGAGGTGGCCCTGGAGAGCCGCAGACAGCAAAGCCGTCCGGCCGTCCTGCCGTGATCGTGCACGGCGGCTGTCTCCGTGAGATGTGGATACGACTCCTCCTCGCTTCGATGATCTGGACACGCCCGTGCGATCAGGCACTGCCTGCCATTTCAGGGAACAGCTCAAGACTTCTGGTCCTGGTGCGTCCGGAACTAGTGTCGTGGCAAGCGAGCCAGAGGCTCTCGACCTCCGATGCTTCACCTCGCCACGCCTCAGACCCGTTTAACATGGGGAACCAGTTCACATTGTCACAAGATGTCGCCGCACATCACACTGACAACGACTGGACCGTGACCGCTGTTTCTCATATCGCAGGCCCTTTCTGAGCCCGCGGCATGGACGAGTAGCTTGGCCGACTCCGCCTCGTCAAATGCCAGGCGGACGTAGCAGAGCTCCAAGACAGGCGAGTCAGCGCCTGAACCGAGCGAACCGCGCGGCCCCCCGGAACACACCGCTCCGAGTCGGGGCCGCTCAACAAGCTCAAAGAAACGCACAGCCCTGCTCTTCGCTGCCCTCAGCTGTCTTAAATGAATTCTACAAACTTTTCGTAGAATTGTCAATAATAATATCCGCATACCGTTTTTCGTCGTAGTGCACTCCTGCGCATAGCCGGAGATACCGCCCTCGAACACTGGTGTTGGCGCCCGGGTGCATAGTCTGCACCCGTCCGGCAACCTTGCATGGCTCCGCAGACAACCTTTTCAAACAGAGAGTTCAGCATGATCCTGTTGACAGACGGGTCCTTCCCAGAACGTTTCAGTTCAAGGCCCTCAAGGCGAACTGGTAGTCAGGCAAGAGTCACTATCGCCATGACCTCTGCGGCCTGGCACAAAGCCCCCTGCGGAGATGACCGACTACCCGGCCGGCCCACGGAGTGACCCCCACTGAGCCCAACTGCCCGCGCCACGAGAGGTGGGAATCTTCTGAACCCCATGTATTTGCGCGTAACTTCACAAAAAACCCGGGAGACGGGGGTGATGGCGTGGCAGATAAGGGCGGAGTGGATCACGTCCTGTGAAGTTCCAGACACCCGGCTGCGTCGCCAGGAGCTGCCGTGGTGGCCCGGTACGCGGCGGCACACGGACCGGATATGCCATGAATGGACATGTGAACTCCAGGCTGAGCCGGCGATGGAAAGCGCGAAGACAGCCAGCGAAAGCTGGATGTGCATCCATGCCATCTGCTTATGCGGGTGGCCACTGCCTCCTTCTGCCTGCGGCGACTGCTGCGACAGACGTTGCCTGGAGAAAGGATCGGAGATCTTGCATGAAGTGCAATGAGCGGAGGCAGACGCCCAAAAGGCGGTCTGTGTGGAGGGCGAAGAGTCGTTCATTAGTTTAGGCCTCTCCGTTGCCGGGATCACACGGACGGCCTACATACATGCGCCTATGCACCTGCTGCAAGACGACGCAAGTTCCCTACATACCACACATACAGATGGTGAGCAAGCGCCATCTCCAGGCGGACGCTCGGGCTTCCGACCAAGCTGAGGCGGGCAAGTGGGCTGTCTGCCGGACACGCTTGAAGAGTTCAACCAAACCAAGTTAGAGAAAGGGCCACTCGGATTCAGAGGGGGCGGAGAAGAGCTTCCCCAGGGCAAACTGCATTCGGAAAATGAGGTGGGACTCTCTCTCCCTCTCTCTCCCTGGTGGTGCCCTCCTGCTGCCAATCAGTGCATGCTCAACTGCCCGAATCAGCTTCTGTGTTTTACCTTACGCATGGCCTTTCAGAAAGGCAAGCTCTTCGTGGTCTCCCGGCACATCTTCGCTGCATGATAGCAACAGCTGCTGCCTCGGGAAATTTCTGCAACAACAATTGACACACCGGCAAAGCAGCACTCGCATAAACTCAATAAAAATCAAGCCACGTATAGAGAGGCACCAGCAGCAGAGAGCTCAAAGCTATCTGGCACAAGCAGAACTGATAACAACTCCGGATGTGCATGGCAGGCAGCGTCGTCCGTGCATGTTTTCTGTGCGTCGAGGCACATTGCTTAGGTTCATTCGCTGACAGCATTGCAGTCCCAAAAAGTCGTCCTTCCGCCAAGCTCCGGTCCTGTCCTTGGCGTCCATGATGGTCGCCTTCGCAGCTGGGAGCTGCAGCAGGGCCACCTGTCACGGCTCTGCGGGCTTGAATCTGGTGCCCAAATCTCGCCATACAGTGCAAGGAACAATTCACGCCCGCACAAGATGTGACAGTGCGGGCGGGGCGCCTGTTCTCCATGCACCCCACGTACAACAACATCGACTTGCTCCACCTCCTTGCCGCAGCTGCATCATTACAACGTTTGCGCAAATGTGCGCAGACACACAAATCAAGTTAATGTCGGCACAACTCCAGCAGCACTGCAGCGTGACTGGGTGGTTATCCGGGATGGACCGGGACGGAGGACAATGGAAGACACAGGACTGCACGGGATTGAAAAACAAACCAGCAGGCGGCTCTACGGAAATCGCACTCGACCTGCCCTCAGGCCACCGGGCCTCCTCAGGCGTTGGAGGATCGGCCTACAAAGAGAAGCTCAATGGTTTCCTTTGCTTCTTAGCTCTTTGGTTCTGGAATTTTGGCCCGTCGGGAAGAGGAGTTTCTGCTTGCGCAGCAGAGACAGCGACGAAGCTTCCAGTTCCGCATGGTCCTGGCCTTTCGGGCTTGTTTTCTCGTTTCGAGGCACTGGCCAGCAAATCAAGCTCACCTTCGTTGCAAACACCGACTGCCACGGCACATGTCCAGCATTCCATCAACTCTCTCCTTTTATTCCCTCCAAACGACGAGACCACTGAGTTTAAAGCTTAGAACTTAGAGCGATATCAATTTCAATGTCACGTCAGGCCTCGTGGCCTTCGTTTTCGGCCCGCTCGGCCATCTTAGGGCGCAGCGTAGCGGCGGAGCAGAGTAGCCCGAGTTGTGCCAATAGGATTTATGAAGGTTTGAAGGAACTCTTGATATGGTGGGACCTGAAGCTCGTGGCAGCCTATACTCAGTGTGGATTGGAGTTTTCCTGTGCTGAACTTTCCTTGCTTTGCTTGAGGTTGGCGTGTCAGGACCTGATCACAGCTTGAAACAAGCGGGAGCAGATAAGCGCTCATCCCGACAGCATGGCCTGGCATGGGGATGGACGAAGAAGTAGCCGGAGTAGCCCGCAGAGATACTTCGAAGGACATCCGGCGGACACTGCAGGGCCAGATTGATTGAGGCCACCAGTGTCAAGACAGTCAGATGGTGGCATGGCATCAGCTATGTCACTTTATCTGCAGACTTCCACCCTCGCAGCCTCGTTCTGTCCAAAGTCAAGCCTGTACACCTGACTTGCAATCATCAGGTGTGGCATCGGTCCGCCAATCCTTTAAACGCTCGCAGCTGGTCACACGCTAGCCACCGCTAGCCGCTAGCTTTGTCAGATGCCGTGCATCATGCTCATCTGCCAGCATGTGAGGAGATCACAAGTGTGAATGATTTGAGCTACTTCGCCCACACCAATCGCCTTCGGTTAAACCCCTTCGGCAAATTGACAAGCTCGGATGCGTCATGAACCGACGCTCCAAGGCGCGCGGCATGCGACACTCCGCTACTGACACATTCGGGACGCAAATTTCTGCTGCAGACAGTCTAACTCCGTGCACGCTGCAGCCTTGTTCCAGATACACAGGGTCGTTCGTAACACAGACAGAAACATGTCGTGGCCGAGAGACATATCCTCTGCCGAACAAGGCTTGTCAACAAACTGAGCAGCAAACACTGATGTTGTGCGACATCAGCAGTGGCCTTGCAGGTCCGGACACATCCACGAATCATGAACTTGCGATACCTCGACAAGCTGAATGAGTCCACGTTCATCTTCAGAGTCTTCAGAGCTGGCATCGGCACCAGTCCACGCCATCATCATCGAACACTAACATTACCATTTATCATCACAATCACTGTTACAATCATTGTCAACATCATCATCATCGACATCATCACCATATCATCAATGCAGGCGATGACTTGCTTCTATGCTGCCACGAGGAGAGCAAAGCTCACAACAGAGGTGCTTCGGCAGAACATCCGGGATTCCCGCGCGAGGAGATCCAAGCGACGACTGCGGTCTGCATGATCTCGCCGCCACTCATCGAATCCCTGCTTGCAGCAGTGCAAGCCGGGATGCGGACTGATCCGGAAAACAAATTCGAAGACACAGAGGCACCAATTCGGAGAACCAACGAAATTCAGGAAAACCGTTTCCGCAAACACTGCAGGATAATTCGTCCAAACATGGGCGAAGATTCGCACAACGTCGGGAGCGATTGAGGACAACAAGCGAAGCTTGTGGGGGCGGGGCCCAACCCCAAAAGAAGAAGATACTGCTTGGCAAACCATAAACCTTAGAAGAAGTTGTAAGTTGGCGAACGCTAAGCCCAAGCACAAAAGACATTGCCTGGCAATCCCAAACCTTAAACTTAAATTAAATATAAATGGAGATATTGAGGGGGGGTGACAAGCCTCAACCCTAAACGAGACAAACCACAAACCTTCAAAAGGGTACGTCGGTTGGCAAACCGCAAACCTTGAAAGAAGATGATGGGCTTGCCCCAAACGAAGATAGTGTGTAAGCCACAGGCCCGCAAAATCACGCAAACGACGGCAAACACCAAACCCCAAAAGCAGATCGTCCCCAACACTCAGGGTCCCTCAAATAAGAAGATGTTGGTTGGCAGACCCGAATCTCTCAGCACACCCTGTACCTCGAAATTCAAAGCCCTTGAACGATTTTGGCTGGCCGGAAGGAAGATCGCGGCTGACGAGCCCCAAAACCCACAAGAAACAGCTACCGGTTGGCAGACACAAAACCTTAATTGCAGATGTTGGCCGGCAAGCCCCAAGCTCCAAGAGAAGATCGCGAGTGGCAAACCCCCAACCCTGAAGGAAGATCGTGGGTGACCACCGCCCCAAACCCTACGAAAAGAACGGACCGGTTGGCAAACCCAAGATGCTCAACAGGAGATTTTGGCGGGCAAACCCCAACCCTCAAGCAACATCGCGTGCGGCGAACCGAACACTTTGCACTACAAACCCCAGACTATACATGTTGGTTGACAAACCTCAAACCCTGAAAAATTGCTCGTGGGTGACAAACCCCAAACCCTGAAAAAAGATCGTGGGTGGCAAGCCCTGAACCATGAAGAAGAAAATATAGGTGTGGGTTAGCAAAGCTTCAACCTGAAATGAAGATCGGATGATGGTTGATAAATCTCAGCCTACAAGCAGCTGGCTTGTGTATGGCACATCCACAAGCTGCTTAATTCTATATGTGTGTATATAGTATATATATTTATATATATGTATTATACACTGGCTGGCAAACCCTGGACTTTTGAAGGAGATGTTGGGAGAGCGACAAACCTCAAATACCATTGTGGTTCCGCAGGGCTCTGCCGGTTCTGATTTCCTTTGTGCGGCAGTGCAGCAAGAAGATCAGCCTCGACAGCGGAAGAAGCAGCTGCAGCAACGACAGCAGCAGCAGGAGCATGATTGCGCGTTGTTTTCTGAATCCGTCATCGGCGTGTCCGAAATTGTTGTCTGAATCGGCCCCTGCGTTTCTGCAGCAGCCCGCCTGGTTTCCCGACTGCGTCTTCCCTTTCAGTTCGGGTGAAACACAGACAAACAGACGCACAAACACACATATACATACACACACACCCCCAAAGAGGCACAACAGTTTCGACACGCTAAAGTGACGACCTGAGCTCGAGGCCATCATTATGCATGCTCACAAGCTGGGGATGAAGCAGCTGCTTCAAAACAGCGGCATGAATTTCAAATCCAAGACATACGCTTCGAAACCAGGCCCAGACCCTAACGTAAGCTGATACCCAATGCAAGCAGCTGCGTCGAACAAGACAAGATCAAATCGGAAACCCACAATTTAGAATTGAATGAATAACTGCCGGAACGAAACCGTAGTCCTGACTGAAGCGCAAGCGAAACGAAAGGGCCATGCCAGCACACCCAGAGCCGGAGTCGTGAAAAGATCCATGCTGGAACGAAAGCCAGCGAGCTCAACGTCCCACCCATCCGAGCCAGGAAAGGAGCATGACAAGCCATGGGACAAATTGGTGTGAAACATGATCGGACCCAAACGCCGCATGAAAGGACATGCCAGGAAGCCAAGGTCCGGTGCCCCACCCGTCCGACCCCGGCGCGGCCCGCTAATTCCGAGCGGAAATCCCAGAACCGAAGCTACTACGACAAACTATGCAGGATGCTACATAAAATGAGACATGACGATACGATCCCCACGAGACTGAGACTGCCGGTTGCTGCGATCATGGACGATTCGCATTGATTACCAGAAGACAAGAAGGCCTCAATGAGGGCTTCGGAGCTGCTGTCCTAGCAGTGCACTGCTTCTTGTAGCAAGTTTGTTGTTAGAACGCTCCGATGTTGAAGTGCAAAAGTTTAGGTTAACCCTCAAACCACGCACACACAGCACAAGCTAACGTCTTTTGCTGCACCTTGTGCTACAAGGGCTACCCCCACAAACTATACAAGTTGGTACTCAGAATATGCTTTATTTGCTTTATATGCTGAAACCCCTGCATGGCCAGCTGATTCCATGAGCTGGACAGCCGGCAGGCACTACTCAAGGGTTGCAGTCTGTAGACGAAGCAACGCCTCGAAGAACGGCATTTGCCCCCTGCAACCCGTTCGGGTTTTGGCCAAGGTGTTTACAGCGTCTCCTATGAAGGTTCTTGCCCTTACGGGTGCCGTAGACTTGGGAACCCTGCTCAAGACCTCGTCGGTCCACGCGGCTTCCAGTGGAAGGGGCCGCCTTCGTTGCAACAAGTGGCTCAGTAAGCCACGCAAACACGGATCTGATCCAGCACCAAATGGTCTGGATCGCAAGTATGAATGATCACCATGTAAATGAAGAAACACGTCTTCGCCGTCCAGTTTGCGCTCCTTCGGGTGTCCCGTAGCCACACCAAAGGATGCGAACAAGCACGCCATGACCAAGCCCTTGTGAGACGCATGATTTTGACGAGTTCTGTCACTGCCTTCGTCCCCAAATCTGCCCAGTTACTCTTGGTCGGTTCCATTTGAACTTGGAGCTGATGCTTCTGGACGCAACCCTGAATCCAAAGCTCCTTCATGGACACATGCTTTACCTTTCCAAAGCCTTTCCCGCGGCACTTGAATCGGTCTTCATCGTGATCTTAGCCCCTTGAAGCCGATTCGCTCCCACATCCGGGATGTGAGCAGACCTGAAGCTCTAAGGCGTAAAATGGCGCAAAACTCAGCCTCTCCAGAGCAGAGTGCAATCACCGATTGCTTTGCACACGAAGCATCGATGAGCTTTCGGGGTAACTAGACATCGACTTGCACGTTCGCTTGCACGCGCCCCGAATCTGAGTCCGTAAGCACCACAGCTTCGTCCGGCTGCTCCTGGTGCCCGAAGTGCCACACCTCCTTCGGGTACTTCACAAGGTACCTCCCAAGGCGCCGTAGTTAGCTTGAGCTCGTGCTCCATTGTGGGGCATGCCATGCCGGATGTGATCTCCGACAGGGCATGCTGAATGGTCGGACGATTCTGCAAAGGGCTGCAACAGTGTCCAGAAGCTCCTCTAGATCCCTGCGTCCCTTTTCACACTCCGCAAAGCATGAGGCAATTTCGCCCTTGGCATCCATGAGGCCAAATTTCTCGACGTTCCATTGGGCTCCATCGAATGATGCGATGCAGATGATCTCCATGCGTAGTTTGGCCTCCGAACTCCTCAGGGCCAATACGTGGCAAGATCTTGGTCTCGAAGGATGGCATCAGCAAAGCGTCCAGTCGATCCAAGCCGTCGCTTTCGCCCTCAGCGATAAAATCATCTCCGTGACAGCTCATTGTCACGCACCACTCGTCGTGGCAAAACACACCAGGAATCCCACAAACCTCCCAGAACCCTGCCTCGAGCATGACTTCACGCACTCTCTTTGCCCACCACAGCTTGGACTGATCCAAATCTTTCGGCGGAACGACGCCTGGAAGGTTGACTTGGTTCGGTGCTGCCCGACTCCATCCCAGCCGGCGGCGTCTGCCAACTCGGCTTGGCTGCCTTCAGCCTCCATGGGCTGCGCACGCATCCGAGGGACTGGCGTGCCAGGCGTTCCTGGCACCGGCTGCCTCGGGCACAACGCCTCAAACCTCTTGCGGCACTCCTGGTTGTGTGGCTTTGAGTTGTCGTCATCACAGTCATAGCCAGGACATCCGGGTGTCTTGCCGTGCTTGATCTAATGCACCAAGTGATGTACACCGAGGGGCTGCTTTCGTGCTGGTGTGGCTGGCGGCTTGCGCTTGAAATCGCTGAACTGGAAGCGANNTGGCTGAGATTGCTGCAAGTGGCTGTCCGAAGGAACAATTGTGAGCTCGCCGCGTGGCTGCCAAGGCAGCCAAACCGTACCCTCAAGGTACTTCAGCTCCCACCTGTTCTCTTCTGGTCGCCTCCAGACGCTTCGGAATCGACGGATCCTTTGGGCCGTTCCCAAGAAATGCTCGCCAGAGGCAAGCGACTTGCCCAGCCACACTCCAACCGACTTATTGCAACTGTCTCAGACTGAATGCCAGCTTGCACACAATTGACTGGTACACTGCTCCCGCAACAAGACTTGTTGTAAGTGTCCGGCGCCACAGCAACCGCTATAGAGCATTCTCAAACACCTGCTGGCCTGCACATCATAGACACGCATCATGCACCAATCATCGGAAGCGCAACCCGTCATGAAACGCAGCTGCCGACGTAAAACCGCAAGAACACACAGGCTCAGCAGGTTTTATTTTCAGTCCGGACACTGGGCAATAAAGCGGCGTCAACAAGTTGAAGTAGGCGTCTGCTTGTCGAGCTTTCCGGTCTTTTCCCGGTCCAGCTTGAAAGCGTACAACTTCACAGCACTCAGCGATCGTTCCGCCGAAGTCTCGTCCACGATCTCGCTCGTACGGCGTCCTGCCGTCTTGCTTCACCGGTCTCCGGGGGCTTCTTGTAGTGGCTCTCAAGCGCACTGGCAAGGGTCCGCACCTGGCGCGCCAACTCCAAAATGGCTCTTTCGGCTGCGCCATGGGAAGCATGCGATCCTTTGGGTGCTGTCTGGTGCTGGACACTGCCAGTCCATCTCCTAATTGCGCTTTCAGCTAAGGCGTTGATGCTGTGCCCAGCATCTGTCATCATGATGACTTTTTGACGCCCGCAAAACTTCAGGGCGCAGTCACCAATCCAGTGTCTTGCGTCAGTCGGAGTTCTCATCCACGAACACAAGGATTGGAAGGAGGCCGTCCTTCCCATCCTCCCATCCTCGGGCACCTTTACTGCGTCAACACAGTTCACAGTGCTCTTCAAAGTCCTTCCCAAGAAGCGTCGAGGGATACGCGGGCGGGGAACTTCGGAAGCTCGCCCGCTGGACTCGCGTGCCGAACGATCGTCTTCGCGCACCTTGCCTTTCATACAATGGTCGCACCAACTTCGCATCGGCAGGTGAGTCAACATATGTTCGTCGTATTCGGCTTTGTTTACGGTGTCGGGGATTCTTTTGTTCTTCGGCCGTCTCGCGGCCTCCGTCTGACGCATGAGGAGTGCGGGACTTCTCGCCACCTTTAGGCTTCTGCTTGGGCTTGGCTCTGGCATCGGCTTGCTTGTTTTTCGGCACTCGGCCTAGCACTCCTTGTCCTTGTTGGGGTTGGGGTTTGGGTTGTTCGTGTTTGAGCCTTGGTGCTTCTGCTTGTTTGCATCCTGGCCCTTACCTCTTTTGCAGGCTGTGTCCCCTTTCCCTTTTTCTTTGCCTTTGCCTTTGTCATTCTTTTTCCACGGCACAGCTCCAAGGTCCATGGGCTGTGGGAGATTCTGCAGGACACGATTGGTCCGTGATATCTCCAAAAGCTCGGTCTTCACATCCGAAAACGACTTGACTTGAGTCGGCTCGAGTTCCGGATGATGTGGCTTTGCAGGCTGCTGTCATTGAGCCCGCTAACCAGAATACGCAGCAGCATCTCCTCATCCAAGGTTTTGCTGCTCTCCTGTTCATACCTGTGCGCGCTCTTTCGAGCCCCACTAGGCACCCCTCCACATCGTTCCACATCATCACCAATCGTTCCACATCATCACCAAGCTTGCTCGATGACAAAGTGGTAAGGTCCCCACATAGCGAGATGCGACCCTCGGATGAAACTCCTGGAAGATGCGCCCGTACACCTCAAGTCCTTCACCGAGGCCCGTGTTGTATGTAATGTCGAGGAGTCGGCCCCTCAGCAACATCACCAACACATAGTAAAGCTGACATGAAAGATTCCGGTCAGCATCCGAAAGAGCCCTGTTTGGGAAGCTCGCTTTGGCAAACTTAGTCGAAGATAAAGGACCCAGAACTGAAGTTCTCCTCCGTAGAGCCTTTGAAAACCTCCGGGGTTCCCGAGTTGCCTGGTATCTACCAGGCCCGCCCTTGGGGCTGTTGGTTGGCTTGGCCCTGGCAAGTCTGTGTCAAAGGTGCCTGATGCTTGCAGCTGTGGCAGCTGGGCCTCCTGTGTCGCCAGCCAGAAATTCATCTGCCGTAGCATCACGTTAGTTTGCTGCAATTGCTGCTGGAGCTGCTGCTCCAGAGTCACCTGGCCCACTTGCGGCATTGCTGGGCCCGTCTGGGGAGCTTGGGGGTCCCAGTCAACCCCGCGCCATGTTCTCCATCGGAAGTTTCACTATCATCCTGCTCCTTTTCCTTCCTTACAGCCGCCTTGAATCAACAGGTGTCGCCTAAAGGTTGCTCACTTCCAGTTCGGCGGGCCTCGGGCTCAAACGCAGAGGAAGAAGCTTCTGTTCCATCCTGGGCGGCTGCTGGCCGCTTGGTCTGGCCGCGCTCTACCCGATGTGCAATAAAGTCGGCACTCCTTTTCCCCCTTTTGTTCTTCTTGACACGCGGTTTCCCTTTACCCTGCCCTTCTCAGGTCCGTCCTGGCACCGGTCTGGCTGCCGAAGCAGCCCTGGTGCGGACCTCCGGCAACCAGCCGGTACGGCGCGCTGAGCCGCAGGCACTCGGAGGAGCGGGGCAACCCGCGTCCTCTTCCCTCTGCCGAGCGGCCCGCTAGAGGGTGAGCTCAACTCCACTTGGGATACCCTGGCTCCGCTGCAAGGGTTTAGGTTAACCCTCAAACCACGCACACATGGCACAGGCTAACCTCTTTTGCTTTACCTTGTGCCAAAGGGGCTGCCAGTACAAACTATACAACGTGGTATTCAGACTGCGCTTTATATCCTCAGTATCACGCTCCACTCGTCTGCAGCAGGCTCCACAGGCCATTCTCCTCCACCAACTGCCGGCAGCGTCTCCCGACGAGCCTTGCGCACTCCACTGTGTAATACACCACTCTGCACTTGGAGTTTCGCAGCTTCACGGCTTGCAGTCCTAACAATGCTGCATGCAGCATGATTCGGATGTCTTGGGCGCCATACTTTTGAACAGATCCAGGTTGCGGAGGCTCCTCAAACTGTCATCCAAAGGAATCTGCTTGTATGAACCGGCAAAACGTTTCGAGCTCTTTCGATGTTGTCACCGTCACCGAGCACAAATTCGAAGAGCTCGGGCGCCATTTGGAAGAAAGAGGCTCTTCAGAATGGCATGTTTTGAGATCTGGAAGGGGTGCTAGATGCATCTTTTAGCTCTGTATATTCACAGCTCCTCGTGACGCCCTTGTACGTTTGCCCAACACTTCTGCAATACTGGCTGCAACTATCAAGGAAGAGTGTGAAACTGTCTTCGAGTCCTCGTCCTCCTCATCCGGGGGGGCTTCGCTCATCCTTGACCTGAGCTGAAGACTGCTGAGGCGGTTGAAACATCCAGCACTAGCAGTACTTACAAACAAAAATTGACGACACAGAGTTCCTTTCGTGTCGTGCCTAGTGTGCGTGTGTCAATAAGACTGGGCCAGGGCGGAAGCACACCACCGCGCAGGACAGCCTCCAAACCATGTACAAATTCAGAGTCCAGGACCCTCAGCGCAGTGCTGACTTGCATCCGTTTGGACCGAAGCCAAGAATACCGGGTCGCCGGACTGCCCGAGTCTTTGGGCAAAGACTGTACAAGCACAGTGGAAGCAGTCAATGCTCCGCAGTGTTCCGCAGTGTTCCGCGTCACGTACCACTTGGAGTTCAAGGTTCAAACAACGATTCATCAAGCAGCAAATGACGTGCTAAAAATGCGGCACCTGCTGGATGGCTGTTCTTGAGAACGATCCATGCCGTAATCCAAACAAGGTAGTCTATAGCTGAACGTTTGGCATCCAGCCCTGGCCGACTTACATCACTCAGCAGCCACAATTGAGGAAACGTGCACCCCTCATGCGTCGAATCTGTTCATGCGCCGACAAAATTATTCACAAAGGTCTGCTCAGCTCCACGTTTTCAACTGCAAACGCGGTGCTGATTCTGCTTTAGCTTTGCAAAATTAGAGCAACTGCTTCTCTTCCCAAAGGCTGCCACTATTGCTTTCTGAGCACATCGACGCACATGCTAGATATCTTCGACGCAAAGACACTGCACTTGTTGCCACTGCTGACCTTGCAGGTAACATGGCGACAGCCTTTGCAGCGAGGAAAATGGCGCCAGCACACCCATAGCTCTGCCATGTACCAAATTCAGGAAGATGTCCAAACGCAGGGATTCAATCAAAGAATACCTGCTGCCCAAGGACTACAGGTATTAAGGGTGCAGTCTAGGGGACTTCGTTTCGAGGTAGAGTCCCAGCACGATTGAACGCCTGACACGCTGCCTAGCTACTGGCGTCTTGAAAATCAAACACCAGCACTCCAGACCCACAACGTGCGATCGGTCTGAATTAAGGCATCCACCGCACAAAGGCACACATGTATCTGCACCGTATGGAACAGTTACTAGTCATTGGGACTCATGTCATTTGTGCCTGCCTATTTCGCTTCTTTTGGTCCACCTCTTCAACTTGTTTGCGAATGCTTTTAGGGCTCACGGCCTGCTTTTTGGTAGGCAACTCCTGTCACCGTCCTGATAATGCTTTCGGAATCTGTCCATATCTGTCCATTCCACGTGCGGTTTGCAGAAGGTTTCGCCACTCTTTTTTGGGTCAGGTTCGCCTCTCTTTACACGTCGGCGAACCTGGGCATCTGCGGTATCTTTCATGCAGAACGTGTGTTGCCAGCCCTTTGTTATTTCTGCGCTACCACTTTGAACATGTTTTCGGACCTGTGCAGTGATCTTACTTTTTCACTTCTTGTGGGGTTCGGTGCTTCTTTGCATTATCGCCCAGTAATTACCTTTCAGATCCTTCAAGTTTCGATTGTGCGGCTCTATTTCGTCCACAGGTTTATCGCCAGGGCTTTGGGCAAGCCCATGCTTTTCGAGGCTCACCTGTTCTTTGCTGGCGCAGGCTTTCTTCCGACTCTTTGCCGGGTTGGACCCAGGCTTGCAACTCCATCTGTGGCTCGGAATTGTGCACTCCTTCTGGTGCCACGGCGTGTGCTCGCAACCACAGGCAAGTCCAAACCCAACCCCGAGGCACAGCGGTGCTTGCAGCACAAATTGCCCGATTTCCCGAAACCAGCACCCTGCCACACACCACAACGTAGGATGCACTACACCGTTGCTTTTTCTCTATAAAACAAGGAATAGATTCTGCAAATCCTGCACGTATTCCCACCGAACAGCGAAACGCATGCGCCCACACGGGCCCGTTTTGAAATCGTTCTGAGTGTGCCTCCATACATCTGATATGAATGGACCTGCCGCCTTGCCATCAAGTGACAAAGGCGGGAGGCAACCATCAAGGAGGCGAGGGTGCCTACGTCTTGAGCTGCCTTCGCGATCTGCAACTTCCTCAACTAATCATCATCCACTTCAAGACAGCGGTGCATCCTGTACCATGTGCCTTGTGTAAGGTGGTCGGTTCCATGCGTTATCAAATCCCACCTACTACACTGGGAAAAAAGGCTCGTATGGAGCAAGTAGCATCCTAGCCAGAATCTGCTCATTCTGAACAAACTGCCCCTTGGTGCGTGCACATTGCCATGTTCGTCAATTAAAACTGCTTGCAGTTAGCGAGATTCCGTCCAGAAATGTCCGCGGCTTGGAGGCGGAAACAAAACAAGCCACTGCTTAAAGACTTAGTGGCGTACGCGGCTTACGACTCTTGACTGGAAGAGACCAGAGGTCGGCATATGTCACGGCTGCCTCAACCTTGCGGTGCACCGCAGTCATGACAGCACCGCATGCGCAGACTAAGACTCAACAATCTTCATTGGCCGTTCAACATGCAATGACTGGCACCCTGCCTGCCTGTACAATCCATTCGCTTTCATCACAGCGACACGGGGCCTGAGCATGCAAACTAACAGTCACATGGATCTGCGTGTCGGAGACAGCATCACAAAAGCTATTTCACGGCCTTTCCACCGAGTGATGCAGCACGGGCATTAGACTGCGGCAGAGTAGTACTGCAAAGTAAACATCATCTTCAGTTGCTATTAAAAGTTCCGCAGCAGGCCGCGCACGACAACTACCCGAACACACAGACATTGCCAAAAGGAGCTTAGTCGCTACTGAAGACCGAAAAAGCAGAAAGTGCAAAAGCAGGAGAATTCCCGCACCACTCAATCCTACTTCCCCGCAACTGCCCCTAAACTGATCCAATCCCAAGCCTGTACCCAGAGCATCGGCTGTGCAGCCGGTCACTCTCCCATAAGCATCCGACTTGTAAACACGCACTCAGAGTGGGTGAGCTTGACCATTGACGAAGCTTGCAACTTCGTCATCGAACATTCCTGGAACTTCTTGCAGACTGGGCTAGAGGTAGTTGGTAGGCAGTTTGCATCTTCTAATGCTCCAGGCGGTGTTCAAAGATGCGATTGTGCCACGTCCAACGCATCAGTTCTCTGTACCAAGCTTCCCTGCGCTGGGGCTCCAAGTCCGTCATGGATGCCACTGTCGAGCAAGTGGACGTGCGGCGACGGCCATCAGCTGCGGCAGCACTCCACCTGTTCTGCACAGGTTGGCATGTGCTGAAGGCCTTGAGTTGAGCTCTGCACCTCTCGGACAGCTCCGCAAAGCCTCAGTGTTCTGCTCCAACCGAGATAGAGGTGCCCGGGTCAGTACAATTCTCCGTCACTGGGCATTAATAGCAGGCTGCGAGGGTGACACGAAGGTCAGATTCGTAGAGGCTTTAGGCGCTTGTGAGCAGATCTCGAGCTGGGCTTTGAAGGTTGGGAGCCGGGGAGCCTTGTTCTGTGTCAATTTCGCACAAGTTCTGCTAAATTGGCGCTGGCGCACTCGTGAACTGGAACATCACATAACTCAGAACATGCATCGTGAATGCACTACAGTAGCATGATGGGTGGCTAAGGCTGAAGTCAACTTTACGGTATTTTGGGGTATTCAACTCAACTGCCCCCGTTCTCGTACGAACTCAGAGCTGAACATCGACGTTCACTGGCGGAGCACTTAGCCCCTCAAGCTGGCTTAGCCACATAGCCCGAGCCAGGCTCGGGCTGCAGACACATCACGTGAAGGGTGTAGGCTCGATCGCACGCATTCAAGTAATTCAAGCAAGTGACCTTTCTGTCCTGCTTCTTCAGATGCAAGCACGCTCAAGATGCTCTTGCAAGTGTTTTGATGCACCTGCCGCTGAGATCGAGGCGTGCAAACATCATGTAGTACTGCACCAGGCTCAAAAGGTAATGCGTGATGGTACAAAGCCTTTTCCAAGCTCGTCTGTATGCCTTTGGCCTGCCACGACTTTGTTTCACAGGGAGACGATCTGAACAAAACATGGCACTCAACACGCGTTTAAGCCTTCACACTGAATTTTGGGCGGATCTCCTCAAGTTCGTCAAACAAGTCGACATCCTGAAACTTGCGTTCACAGAATGGTGTGATGGCAGCGGCTTGACAGGGTCAGAGCATGCCAAAATCAGAGCACACTGTCCGCTGCGTCCGGCAAGACCAGATTTGGAATCTGCAGCGGAGCACGGAGCATCACTCGTGAATCTTGGGAGGAGTCATAAGTTTGAACCTAGTAATCTTCCTTTCTTGTCTCTTCATGCTTCCGATCCCCATTTGTCGATGGTACAGGATGTGAGATCTTCTTCGGCTCTTGCCTATCGCTGAGTTGTTCCTTCCTTTGCGCGTTGTAGTTCCGTCACTTGTCGGAGTCTTTCTTGCGTGTCGCTGCCACTCGTCTGTCAGCGTTTTTGGCTCTTGACTTCAAGGTGCTTCGAGTCACCTGCTGTGATCTGCAAAACCAGTCGCTCGCTGTGAAGGGTTCGACGAGACACATCTTTGCTCATCAAGCGCCGTAGCATCTTTAACAAAGCGCGCCTCGTTAATGTCCCACGTCGACTGTACTGAAGGCCGCAGAAGCCTCTGTAAGCCACGCGCTCTGCTCGCCGCACCGTTCCCAATCCTAGTCGCCTGCATGTAGCGCTGCCAAAACCAATACGCAAGAAACACCCTTCGGACCCTTCGCTTCTACCCCTGCAACAAGCGAAGTTTCTGCTCACGTGCTCTGCATTACCATTCTCAACATTCGGAAATGGAGGATGGCCATTTAAGTGATCCTTCGGGCAAGTTGCGGCGCTTTCGGTGGCAGGCAGGTCACTTCCTTTGGAAGGTCCTGTCTGGAAACCTGTGCAAGCTACGGCCAAGCAAACCGAGGCCTGACAGATTGACTTGCTTCACAACACTGGCGCCTCACCATCGTTGGGAATCAAAGCCTGACCAGGAATTCCAACGTACAATCCAGTTGAACCATGCACTACTTGAAGATTCAGCATGTTCAACACCTAGCTGCGCATGTTGATGCTGCTCCCTTTGAAGCCCCGTGATGCACAGCATTCTATGGTGATCACATGCAGCCATCATCAATTATGCGTTCGATGTGAGTTGACTATGCAGGCGGGCCTTTGCAACAGATCATCGGCAGAGTGATTTGGAATCATCAAGGTATCTCCCTAATGCGAACACACCATCGGCTCTTGTGCCTGAACTATTATCAGAGCTGCGTGCTCTCTACCAGACGACCCTGCACTATCTTAACGGCAACCCACTGCATAAGCTTGATTTCACCAGCGCAAACCGACCCCAACTTGAATCTGTGCGAATCTCCAGCAGAAATCTCAAAGCCGTCCTGTCGTCATGGACACACAGGCTGTTCACTTTCAACGTGAGTTCGACATTCAGCAAGAGTTCAAGAGCTTGATTAGTTCGTTGATCTTTTTCAGTCGATGTCAGAGAGCACCATGCTATGGTTTGTTGCATTCGCACGGCTGTGTTGCTGCGCATGCTGTGTTGCTCGTGTTTTGGCTGATCTGCCTGCAAACCCATCATGGTACTTTTTAAAGATGTTAACCTGTCGTCGAGCGCAGTTGCATGAAGAGGGAGCTGTGCTCGTACAAACAAACAGCGTTGTCATGGGCACTCTAGAAACCCTTGGGACAGGTTTCCATGACTCACCCAGAATTTGTTCGTTGCTGATTCTCTTCTTTTCCTGCGCCAGGCCTTCATTGCCTGGAACAGCAGCGCGCCCATTTTCGGAGCGCCTGGCACCCCATCGATCAGTGCTATTAGTTGGTACTGTCAGCTGTCGCAGGTCAAGGAGCCACAACCCAAGAAAGCGACTCTTGCGATTTCTGCTTTAATGGCGACCATGGCAGCTACCTTGGTGCGACGTCCAACGGCAGCCGTGCCCGTGGGCTACATGGGCAGCCGCTGTCCCAAAATACTTCTGTTCTGCAATACGAGAAATTCTGGACTCCGCACGCATCGCGGTCGATTGGTCGCATGTTTCTGTCAGACCATCCCTTCCAATCAGGAAAAACTAAAACAAAAACGAACTTTCAGCGAACCCACGCACTTCTGCCAATGGGAAGGCAGTTTAACTTTGTCTACAAGCCTACACAACTCGCGGCATTTGGTAGGCATGTAAACGATCGCTCTGGCCAGTAGTGGTGGAAACAGTTGTAAGGCCAATGACCAGTCTTCTTCTCTTCAGTTTCAGTGCTTGATGCACGTTGGCCGGTGGCATCATGGCACCAGACCCTTTTCACTGCGTAGCACCGTACCGCACATGTCTCGGTGCCTGCTCTTCCAAGCCGTGTTGCAAACATTCCTGGTTATGTGTATCCACACGGAAATCATAGTTTTAGGATTTGGCATGCTTGCCGCAGTACAGTCCATCCCCCATGCTGCTGTTCTGCAGATTCAAAAATGCCACGTTGTTTTTAGCGAGACGCTCAGAACGATTCGACTGTCTGTCTTCCAAGTCTTACAGAAGCGATTCTCCGACACAGCAAGGGCTTTTTTGGGCTACGCAGATGCCCCGGTGCTAGTTAAAGAGGCGAGGCACCGTGCGGGACATCGGGCAAGCTGGGACTCTTGTCTTGCAATTGCTGGGATGGTCTCAGCCCGTGCATGATGCTCATGCACATAAAGCTCCCCTATGTCAGCCATCCTTACGCTCCTGTGAGGGCTGACAGGCTGACAGTTTCGAGTGTCATCATGTGTCTACTTCATGTTTTTCACAGGAGGGCTGGAGGGCGACCTGCGTTGCAATCTTCGTTCCAGGGGAAGCCCAGGCCGATGGGCGAGGCCTCCTCGGTAAGCGCAGTACAAAGCGCAAGTCAGCTTCTCTGCCACAGAACAAAGAACGAATCTAAGCCATGCCAGGAATCGACAGTGCTGCGTGGAATCACGAAATCGAGGTTGAAGATATCATCATATGATTCAGTTGCAGGCGGAGGGAGCATGAAGCCATGAAGATCTTCGCTCTCTGGCGGGGTCTTCAGTGGCTGGCTACAAGGAGCACGGGGCGGCATCAAAGGCTTGGGAAGAGCATCGGCGACCTCAGACCCGAGACTAGCGATCAGCTCACGAACGACATCCCATCCCACGTTGCAGAATCATGCTGGGATTCGAACCATTGCAGGGCCGGCACTGGCGGATTGCCCGGTAACACTAATACAGCTCTACTTGGCGAGGGCTCTAGGACTCTCGGAGGAATCAACTCGAGACCACCCTCGCAAAGGAGCTCGCTTGAGTAGCAACGACTGCACAGCCCAATGCCGCTTGCTTGCATACTACATGGCACGGCACGCGGACTATCTGCTTTGGCACCAGCAACCTCGACAAAATCAATCAGGAGTTGGCGTGCTGGACTCATCCAAAACTCCTCGGGCACTGATCATCTTTGACAGACATGCTTTGGTGACAGATGTGGCTTCCTCGGTTTGGTTCTTGGGAATGCCCAAGAAGCCGAACCTGCACTGTAGAATCTCGCACTAAGTCTCTGAGGCTACGTACTTCAGTCAAATCTGCTCTGCTGTGCACTAGCCTCGGGGTGTTGTACGCGGTGCTCATGGCCACTGCGAAGGCAGGAAAGCGACCTGCATCCCGAAAAAGGAGAACTGCCGCCAAAACGCATGGCATTTGGAGGATGCAACAGGACTGGGAAAGCACGGAGGCTTTCCCACGTCTTGACGAAGTTCGCGTGCGTTCGATGGCATGGGACCCCTGCCCTCACAATTCTCAAAATCCGCGGAGCACAAGGGGAGGGCGGATCGAGAAGGGGAGGGGAGGCGGGATTCGTACCCTGATTGGAGCACAGTACCAGTGCGGGCAGTTTCAAGGGGAGGGGGGGGTTGCCTTTGCTCCGTGGGTTCCATAATTACGAGAGGACTCTGCGCGTGCACCTCGAATCGTAGAGTAGGAGCCCACCTTCCTGTAGTCCTGATTTTGGGCAGAGTACAAGGGGGTGGCTCGTACTTTGGATTTGAATGTGAACCCCTCGTCAAATGCAAGAGCAAAAGATCCCCCCATTAGGCTTTACCCAAATCAAATCCCGGACTACAAGCCACCCCCTCTTATACTCACGAACCCCACCTTTTATTTGCTGTGTTCAAATCCAAGACTACGACAAGCTCACCGTCCCCCTAATTACTTTGCTCAAAACCAAGAATACCTCTAAGAGTGCCTTCTCCCCCCCCCAGCTTCGTTCGGCTCCTGCACGGACCCAGGACCACTCCCCGCTAACTCTGGTCAAGTCCATGAAAGAGCACCAGGCCCCGTCCCACTATCGAAAGCGAAACAAACATCGCCCCAGCGAATATAAGGTCTGCACGTATTTCGAGCTAACTGAATTTCGACTCCCGGCGCGGAATGAACAAACAAGGGCCAGAAACTGCGGCTTGAAAGCCTGGCTTGGCCTGGTGGTATCCCGTGCTGTCGCCAATCTGATGACCCTCGTGCATGGACACATGCATTTAAGTCGAAGGAGTGACTGCGTGCTCTGCATTTTAGCCCTTGGCGCCCCACCCAGAGAAGCATTCCGGACGGTAAATGCCATTCGGCCAAAGAAACGGCTGCACAGCTGAAACATGGCCTCGATGCACGCTTCTCGTGCCACTCCAACAGGAAGACACAGCTTTACTTACTCATATGAAGGTCTTGACTTCTGCTTCTCTGTAAACAATCTAATCAGAGCCTGCTTCTGAGATCCCCGTCTCGTCTGGGTACTTCGGCATAGCTTCCAGGGACGTTTAAGTTTCGGACGCCACGCGCGGCCGTATCCAACTTTCCTCCCTTCAGGAAGAGCTTTGCGATGGGCAAGCCGAGGTCCTGTCGAGTCAACCAGCCCATACGGTCGGAGTCTCGAGTTTCACTGTTGGCAACTCAGACATCACACAATGCTCCCTCTATTGCGCCTCATACGGTTCCTCGTCTGCGAACTCGCGGACATCACCCTCGGCCCATCTGACATACATCGACTAAGCAGATGCCCTGCATCCAACTGCCTGCAGCATGAGCTCCTTGCAAATGGGGCAAGCTACCTGGCTGCCTGCTACCACGAATTTAGTGCTGCGCCAAGCAGGGGACTGACACATTCAGAAGCCACCTTGGCATGAATGTCAAAGGGACGGGACGACCGTAAAAATACTCTCAAAGCAGCAGCCCTAACGACTTGCACGAGTACAACGCAGGAAGGGCCATGCATTGCCAGCGTCTGGGAACGCAGCGAGCGAAACTCCTCAGCAGAGCCCTCATGGAAGTGTCGAGGCTGCTCCTGAAGAGAAGTTTCTTTGAAGTTGCGGCGCATCGGGAGAACTGTCACCTCGCCAGGGCGGAAGGCCAGAGCACGCCCACGGAAGTCGCTGTCCGCGGAAGCCTCTGACCAAGGAGGCTCTGGCAACTGGCGCGGTGCAACACAGTGGTGAAGACCGGAAGACCCACGAACAAGCTGCGTGCAAAGCTCCCGGCCGTGACAACGTTTCACATGAGCAAGTCCTAATTTCCTGTGTTCGAGCCTGCAGAATTCCAATGTCAAGCCTGGGCGAGAGCACTCCCATCCCAAAACCCTCTCATTCATACTAGCCGGGTGGCACGTGCTAGCTTCCGAGCACAGCTTGTGAATAGACTTGGACTGCATCAGACTGTGTGAGACTCTTGCTGATGACATGGAACAAAACACAGGCAGGGGGGGCCGTTGGTTTGCAGAAATCCTTTCAAACGTTCCAAGCCATGACTAGATTGCCACAAATCTTGCCATCTTCATCGCTCAGGAGGGTTGAACAGCTGCGCCTCAAAGACAATGCTGTTGGACAGGCTTACGCCTGTGCCGGACGTGCTCCGGCACCTGAAAGAAGAAACGGTAGCTAGAGGAACCAAGCCTTGGGTCGCTGCTTCATGCGTTGCTGGTGCACAGCCTGCCTGCAAACGTGACAGTCGGTCCACTTGAAGGACTGCGCTACTAGAACAATGATCCCCACTGCCTCTCCCAGGTTGTAGCATCTGAGCGGAGTACGACGAGGCTCCGAGTTGGAGCCTGAGGCTACCGCGCAAGAAGCTGCCCATACTCATGACATCGCAAGCACGGAGGGCCAAGCAACTCGCTTCTCCCAAGCTTGCTCGGCGGTCAACTCGAAGAACCTAAGGGCCATTGACGCCTTCCTCGCCAAGGCTGGACGGCTGGACTCAAGGGCATCTCAGGGTCGAGCTGTTTCCGGGAGAGGAGCTCCAAGCTTTTTGACAGAGCTGCCTCTGAGTGCCATCTGGATACCTTGCGATACCTCTCGTTGCCGCGAGTGTTGAGTGCATCTGGGATGCTTCATCGTGCCGCCCACGAAGAAGCACAGGCTCAAGGCCTGCGGCTTCAATCCAGGGACCCGAGCGACAAAAAAGAACATATCCATGTCCCGCCTCCATGTCGAGAGAAAGCCAGATATCGGCACTCGCGCGGAGCTTCCGGACAGCGTAACCCTCGCCAGGCTAGGCTACTCCGAGATGTCGCATTAATAAACAAGCCTCGCTGCAAAGCATTTCAGTGCCAAGTACTGTCATACGCTGCGTTTGCTTATCACGTCAGGAGCCATTTGCACAGAACCTCCAACACCAAAGACAGATCGGCGGGCTCATCACAATTGCCCCGCTCAGCATCGAGATCTCTAGTAAATCCTCGTTGGCTCCGAATTCGCACGACCTTGCACTTGGCTTTTCACTCTACAGGAAACTCATCAGTGAAGGACTTGATCAGCTTATGCTTGAAGCCCCAATTCACAAGATAAGATGCGTTCGATCTCGATGAAAACCGAGAGGCCCGTGGTTTTGTACTCACAGCTTGCGCGCCTAGTCGGCGTGCAAGCGGCCGAGCTGCACGGCTTCTGACGTCCATGGCGAAGAGCAGCAGCGGCACAGAAGCCTGAAGCAAGAGGAGACTGAAGCAGGATGCAGGCGAAAAGGGCACAGGGGCCTCTTTCGCTCCGGCTGCGGTCTGCCAGTCGAAGACACACGCAAAATGCACATCAAAGATGTCCGACGACAAGGCCCGCCCAGGCCTTCTTCGCAGCTGCTGCGAAGGTTCTATCAGCAACCTGGCGAAAGCCAAGCTGGCGACTTTTGCCAACAATCAGGCTTGTATTGTACTGATTTGGTCTCTTTGCTAGCCGGGGTACGCCACACTGCTCACATGCGTGGTGTCGAGCTAGAACCACCACGGCTTCCACACCTGGCGGCAGCCCACAACTTTTCACGGAACCTAGTGACGCACGATCTGTGTTGATCGCGCCTGAGAGCATCGTGGAACGTTCCAGATCGGTCTCAGTGGCCAGTTGGGGAAGGTACCTTCGCGAGCATCCATGGATGTTGTAACCATCGGCAGTACAGACAGTCTTGTCCTGTAATGACATCCACGACAAGGACAGCTGAGAATGGGATTAGGAATCCTGCTAAGCTGGCTTCCGCTCGCATTGCCCTCGCAATAAAATCCGACTCTCCCTCTCCTCTGTACAAAGCGAATCTCAGACTGAAGCTCGGCCTCTGTGGAAAATCAAGACAGCAGCAACATCTGAGACCTTTGAGAGATACGCGTGTCCCACTGGGAAGGTCTTGCCCGTTTGACAAAACCATCCCCTGGTATCGCGCAGCTTTGCCCTCAAACAAGCCTGGAAAGCTATGCGAAGCTCTCAAGCGGCTGCGCTTAGCCGCTATAAGCAGAAGCAGGGCAGGACCTGAGACATTTCCAGTCCCTCGAGAGATGGCGACAGGGAAGGCCAGGCACACAGCAATTCTTTCTTGCTGAGCTGCGGGCCAACAAAGGCGGAATCAGAAACGGGATCAAGCATGCCTGGACGTGACACGTTCGGTGCCAACCGAAGCTGACGGCCTTCTTCTGGACATGCTCTTTACAACTGGCAGCTGTCCCCTCTGTAACGACCTTGCATTACAAGCTGCAGGAAGGCAGCAGTGGTGGCGAAAAGACAGCTTCAAGTGATGTCAACAAAGCAGTAACTAAGGATCCCCCGTGAGCTCGAGCAAAGCAGTTTGTCCAATATGTTGCCGACGAGATGCCGACGTTCCACAAGTGCATGGCATCAAAAAGATCATTGAAATGATCCTTTGCTGTGGCGCATGTCTGCGGCCTACGGTCTTCAAAACTGTAAGCCATCAGTGGGATTCAACATGTGCCATGAAATGTCTCCTAGCACACAGTCTTTGACAACATGTCGAAAGGACACGCACATGACTGTCTCTTAAACGCGACTTGGAAATCGGAAAAGCAATGATGTATTCAAGGAGCGTAAGGATGATGAGGAAGGAAAAGAACCAGCAGCATCCTGCCAGAGAGTTTCAAGATGGCATTTTCACTAATTACCCGTAAACCGTAGTTACTAGTTGCATTCCGCCAGGGTGAGACCTCCTCGAAGCCGAAGCACGAGGTGAAGAGTCGACTCCTTCTGAATGTTGTAATCAGACCTCACTTCAAGGTTCGCCGAGGTTTCAAGCCATTCAAAAAAAGCTGATTCCTTTCAGGACTGCGTATGACTGCGCGACACTCTGGGCACGAAAGCTATGCTGAGGGTTAGGAAGCTAGAGCCACGCGGCTGATGCCTGCACTGCTGAAACATCGCTGCATGTGGAATCGATCCACCCTTCGCGCGTCTTTGGAGTCGATCGCAGTCCCCTGAGACTGGAAGGCCTCACAAAAGCCGGTGCCTCTCTGGCCCGACCCTGTGGCTTGGCTTCGCCTCTTGCCGGAGACTCGAACTGCTGGAGTTGTGCCACTTCAACAATTCCCGTGAGCATAAGCAACATATGTTGTTTCTTCAACTCCAAAAGAAAAGCGCTGCAGCTCATGAACGCTTTTCTGGTCACTCCAATTCAGCGACTTGGGGACTTGGGCTTGGAGGCGTCGCCTCCTGGACGTGTCAGGGTGAACTATCTTATCGCGTTTTTTCGTCTTTTGAGGCTTCGCCGACGGCCGGCGAGAGGCCGAATCCAAAGACAACGCGGCAGGCAGAATCGACCCAACTCCGAGTTGCTCGAGCAATCTACGGCATCATGGTTGGCAGCAGAGCTGGGATCAGGGATCCAGACAGTGTTCTCCCATCCTCGAGCTGCTTGCCAGCGAAGATCAAGCGCTGCTGGTCAGGAGGGATGCCTGCAAGCACCGTGCACCGCAGTGGCAGCTTGAGAACCGACAGTGGCAGCTTGGCCTTCCTTGTCCTGAATCTTTGCCTCGGGGATTGAGTCGATGCTTCTTTCAGCTAACCTGTTCAAGGCACCAGCTACAGTCCAGCCTTCACATTGTCGATTGTGTCGCTTGCTTCCACGTCCAACGTAATTGTTTTTCCTGTCAAGGTCTTGACCTCAGCACCAGCAATACAAAGCTAAGCACTGCGACTGTGGGTGGAGCAATTCGCGGAAGACGCTGGGCATATTCAACCCGATACGACTCTGATCGCAGCGAGAACATGTCGGATCACAACAAATGAACTTGCGGATCCCTTCTTTGTGTGTGGCAACATGCGTCATCCCATGCTTTGTCCATAGTTATTTACTTCGCCAAGCTCTCGGGAAGAGAGCCTTCAACTTTCAGAACAATACGACAATATGGAAACCCAAAATATTGACAGGTTTTTCAAGCGTAACAGAAAAAGCAGCATGTCTGAACCGTGAATGCCGTGCAAACCAGATTCCTGGGAAATGAGCTTGCTACATGACCACCTGTAGAGCATCTGGATGCTGGACCATTTCAGCTTGAGGCCGGCACGAAAATTTGCATTCCGGCGGCAATAGCTCGAGGCCAGCAGGCGTCCAGATCGGCAGCGCTGTGTCGCGAAGGCAAGGAACCAAAGCACTCAAGCAAGAAGCTGGTTGGCAAACGGCACGAAGTGCAAAATTGTTGCATGCAAGCTGCATACGGTGCTACAAGGAAGTGACCACAACAAGTGACACAGCCCATCCCTGGGCACTCAGCATGCTCCTCAAAGAAAGTGTCCTGTCAGCAAAATTGGAAACTGGGAAAAAGCGTGATGTAAGGCACAAGGTATGTGGAGCAATCTATAGTACGAAGAAGTACTTATCGGAACAGCTGACGACAGCTGGGAGATCCCGAAGGCGGCGGCTCAACTCCCAAACGCAGGACTGTCCAAACCGGTGCTCATGGGCTGCCTCCGTTGTCTCAAGCTTGTCATCATCTCTGGACCAATCCCGATCCATGACCTGTCAAACTGTCAGTGTATCAACCACTGCGGTGTGCGTCAAGTCTACGAAGGTCCTGCCGATAGTTCTTAGGATCATGAACCAGAGCAGGCCAGGCCTGAGTGGAGCGAAGTGTGTAAAAATCGTCAAGCGTTATGTTGGCGGCTTATGTACATGTATGAAACAAACAAACACTTCCGCCAGGCACACAGTGAAGTTTCAGCACGGCGCTGCCGGAAAAATCTTCGCCAGGGTCATCAGGACCTTCGAGCAAATCAACCAATGTCCGGGAAGAACGAACCCACAAATGTCCTGCTTCAAGTCTTACGAAGCGCTGCCCTGTGCGAACATCGGCTTCTGGCTGGCTCGCCCCAGCGCTCCTTTTTGGATAGCCTGGGCGCGAAAAAATCTTGCTCACTCAGGTGCATGCTGCAGATCTCTTGCATGACTTTCAAGCTTCGTTTCGTGACAAAGGCGCATCACCGGCTGCTGAAGGGAATTCTCGCCGTCTCTTGTATGCAGGAAAGCTCTTGGCTCTTGAGCTAGGCAAGACAAGACAGACGCGACTCAAGAACCAGCGCATTGGCTGGCAGGACCCAAGCCCAAATCTTCAAGTCGCTCGTGTTCAAGCCACTAAGTCGGGATCTCAGAAAAGATTTATGAAATCTTGCAGAGCCAACACAGCATTGCCATCGAACACTGACTGACCGTACAAAGCCAACTGTACACTGTCTGCCCAGTTTGTATGATTGAGGGCCATGATCATTGTGTCTTCAACCGGCGCCAGGTATCCGGATGGTCGTCTCATGCCGCCAAGGTAGCACATGACAGCGCATTGGGGCATCATCTGTAGCGTAGTCGTCAAGGCGATGGACAAAGTCATCTTCCACAGTTGTCCTTTCACCTGGTCTAAGCACTCTGCTGTCTCATCGTGCTTCTCTGCGCCATAGAAGAACAAGGCGATGATAAGACCCCAAGCAACAAACATCCAACAGTACACCAGCAGCATTGGTATGGTGTGCGTGAAGATGGCAGCTACCGGCACGCCAGCTGAACAAACAATGAATGCAATGAATCCCCACATTGGTCCGTCATCATCCTCACCTTCCACCCAAAGGTCAACCATCAGTTGCACTCCTGTATTGAAGTGGTTGGAGCTCACAATCACGAAGACCACGTAGTTGTATGTTGCCCAAGAAGTATAGAATGGCGAGTTGTTGACAATCCAGTTAATGGCCCACACACTGCCATAAAAGGAGAGCAGCAGCTGGTACGTCATGAACACGAGCTTCGCGACACTGACACGGACACGTCCAAATGAGGTGCGTGGCCCACCGGACAGGCTCCATGACATAAAGAAGTAAAAGGCATTGATGCTTGCAATGACAGTGACAGGTTTCGGAGGCATACCCTCCCCGTACAGCAAGTCATTCTCTAGCCATTTCCGTTTGTCCAACTCGAGTGCTGGAAGTGTTGATGTCATAGTGGTTGTCCACATCGTTGAAGTTTGGCTCGTTGAAGTTTGGCTCGTTGCAGTCTGTGTTGTGCCCGTTGCTGTCCTAGTTGTCAAAGTTTGCGTCACTGTTGTGATCGTAGTTGATGTCATCGTCACTGTTGTGGCAGGTGAATGGAAGATCCATGCAATGAACTCGCCAATCAAGACGACCACACAAAATATCAAGATGATCACAACAGCAACAGGGCCCAAGGCAATTGCAAGCCCTATCGCGGCGGCCACCAGGGCTATGAGCACGAGCGCCTTAAAGACAATCTGGGAAGCAAAGACCAGACCCGTCCAAATTTGCACAAAGAAAAGCCTGTTCTCGATTACCAGGGGATGCTTCACGTGTGCAACGTAGCCGATGTACCATCCAATGCCAGCACAACACGCCACGCCTGCAATGGCCACCAAGGCCAGGACAACCAGCTTGGCTACGCACCTCCAAGACGCCATCTGCCCACGCGTTTGGAGCCAACTGCTCTTGCATAGCCAAAAACAAATATGGACGTGAATGTAGAATTGAATTCTTGGAAAACGGGCAATCATTCATGTTCAGCACGCAGCATATCCCTTCGCCTTGCTTTCTCAGAGTGCAAGTGCGGCCAAAGGTTTTCGGGCAACAACGCAGACTGACAGCGACATCATCACCAACAGGCCTTTGCGCAAAGTAACGTCAGCTGGTGGCAGCTTAGAAGCGTTTTCAGTTTCACCCACAAAACGACGGGTGGCGGCGGATATGGCCTGGATCGAATTCATGCACATCAGAAACATTGAGGAACTAGAAGACATGACTTCAAGTCGGGAGATTCGCTGTGTGATGGCCGGAGTTGCGTCCGCGGTCCAGGACAGAGACACTTCCCGAAATTTGGAAAGGGCCTCGATCAGGGCATCTCCGCGTCCGGAGTCCAGCGCTTGGCCGAGGGAGTGGAGCCCCGCAAAGAGAAAGCCATTTGTGATCAGAATCGATGGCGCGAATCCGCAACTTGACCCCTGTCAAACTACTTGTAGGGTGGTTGGCACCTGCAACCCTATCGAATGTCACAGCGCCGACCACGACTCCTCCGTGCACTGCAGGGTCATTTGGGAAGCTGAATATCGAGCAGGAAGCACCTGTGATCTCGTATATAAGGGCCTCGACATGTGCCACTCCAAATCCATGTGCACGCACAATGGCTGAGGCTGTGACAACTCCCATCTGCTCAGGTCTGGAGCAATATCCTCGCTTGACGAAATCTCCATGCTTGAACTGTGTCAAGGCATGACCATACCTGTCGTGCTGACGGAATGCATTGGAACATGGGCCTGGTCGAGCTCCAAGTCCAATGCGAAAGCCTGGCACACAAGGGAGGGAGCACGCAAGTCAAGCTAAAACATCAGGATTGTCATGGCGATTCAACTGTGCCAACACCGAACCAACAATTGTGATAGGGGCAAATCCCTCTGTGCTATCGGCAAGTTGCAGCGTCTTTGACTGTACTTGCACAGTGCCCAGCATCACGTTCGACTCGATGCGTGGCGATGCGAAAATGGAGAGCAGAAGCCGCAAGTGCATTCAGGGTCTTCACGTCTTTCTTCGTCACAGCACACAGCCAACAGCATGCACCATATTGGCCGAAGCTCCACGATCCCGCTGGGCCCCAACATCCTGGCAAACCTGTGAACTGACAAGTGCATGTACGGTGAAGGCAATAACAACTGGCTCCCAGAACAGACTGCGGGACCCTCCTGCTGCATGCCCAAAATCAGATCATGGCTAGTCAGGCTCGAGCTCCCTTTCCATCCTTCACTAGAATACCAATCGGTGATGGGCACTTCAATCGCTGGCCGGTACTAGAGCGCGTTTTCGTACCAGGAAATCCTGTTCATTCATCGCTGGGCAACCCAAATTGGGCCACCATGATCTCACAACTCTACGACTCCAGTCTACAAGATCTACAGGGAGCAAGATCACTGGCTTGAGCAACACAAGGGGTCCATGTACATCAGGAGTAGCTCTGGCAAGCCACGTGAACCCAATCCTTTAATTCGCCAGGGTTCGAGCTCAAGTTTTGATCCTTAACTCTGAACCCTGAACCTTCGTTTTTGACCATGAACTATAAAATATAAGTGCCGTTTGCTCCCACTCTATGCTTTTACTCAGGAGATTCCGTCAAATTGCCTTCCCTTGTATGTCCGAGCACTGGAAGCGAAGTCGATCTTCTGCGAAGCGAACACCTCAGATTTGGGCTCGCTACTTCAGACCGTTTTAGCCCTATAAAAGTACGAAAACCACTGCTGATTCAGGAGGTGTATCAAAACCAAGCAAACACTTTCAACAAAGAACAGGACAGAGAGCTGCAGAGGAACCCAGAGAGTAGCTTCGCAACTTTGAGCGCAAGTCCGGAAGATCGGCTTCAACAATTCTCAACTATTCTCATGGCACGCCAACTGCTAGCACAAACCAGCCTTCGCTGCCGCATTTGGGCATCTAGTGTCAAGCTTATGGGCAGGTTAAATACGCTTGGAGAGCCGTTCAGTGCAACTCCTCCCCACCCAAACACTGAGAGGGGACTTCCGCGCAGGGAGCCTTGCTGGACGCAACTGACATGTAACGCCACGCAGCATCATGTTCCGCATAAGTCCCCTCGAAGGTGCAAGCCGGGAACTGACTGAGCTGCGATTGAGATTGCGTACCTGAGCTGAGACTGCTCCACACCGATGCTGCTTAGTTCGCTACCCGAAATGCTGCCACGAGACGGCAACGGTGACGAACACTTTCTCCTTTGTCTGTCCCCACTTGAAGTGCGGTCTCCTTGGGTGCGGGTTCCTAAGACAAACACTCACGAAGGCGAACGCTCCGGAAAAGAAGCGATCTTTCTAAAATCATCGCAGATATGCAGCGCCCTCCACGCCCTGTGCAAAGCAGAGGCCGCAGCGAGACATCATCCTGCGTAAAGCTTCGTTCGAGGCACTGTAATGGCATTGGATGGGTGATTCCGGTATGTTTCACTAGCATTCAATGCATTTTGCTCTCACTCGGGTGCTCGCCTGGCCGCTGCACAAGGCAAAAATTGCGATTCCGCCCAGAAGAGACCTCAGAGACGAGCTGCAGACAAAGAAAGCATTTTCGGTTTCGCATTGAGTGCAGAGTTCGCGGCAGCCAGGCCATGGCTGCAAATCGAGCATTGTTCCATCTAGCGAAAAGCGTATGGTGTGTTGCAGTCGCCTCCAGTTCTCTGCAAGTAGCATCTAAAGACCACTTGCGCGCCGCAAGAACGAACTGCTCAAGTAGACGACTGTTTGAAATATCCAAGCAGTCAGTCTGCACATCGCAAAGAAGCTGTTCCCTGGACCACACTTCAGGTTGCCCCTTCTAGTCGTAGCATAATTGCGGTTCCTGATCCATCAAGTGCTTGGAGCCATGACGTGCAGTAGATTTGCGTCTCTGCTACGCTTTGCGAGTGGAGTGCGAGAGTACCTACCAGTCTAAACAAGCACACCAAGAAGTTTGCTCTCGGTTGCTGGGCAGTGCCGTTTCTCGCCCACCACGAGGGATGACGCATGGTCTCCATGTCTCTGCGACACCTAAGATTCATCAGAGCTGGCTCTTCTCCTGGCAGACAGTTTATGCTGTTGCTGTGGAAAGTGCTGGCACAGCTCTCAATGCACCATCGTCGACCGTCAATACTGAGCCCGTGTGTCTTCTTGAAAGCGTGTCTGGCCGATCCTTTTCTTTTTTTTGCCCCGGCTGCTCTGGCTTGATGTCTCCTCGCTTCCTGCCGCTTGACACACTGTCCAATACTGTCCATGCAAAAAGCTGTGCCTGCACCGAGACTGCTGAGACAGTAGACAGTAATTGCAATGGAGCCAATCCAAACGAGTGACAGTGAAGCTGCTGTAAGTGCTTGCAGCCTTCTTCGCGCTCCGTTTTTCGCTTCTGCTTTTTGGCCTGCGAACCGTGAACTGCAAGCTGTGTTTTCCACACTCACGGCAGTCCATGCGGCGCAATCATGATACAAGGACGCGTGAGTCGCCAGGAAACCTTGTCGTGCTCTTTGGAGCTCTCCTCTCGTGCACCACGCCCACCACATGGATCCGGACCGCTTCAGAAGACAAGTTCGAAAACACGGAGGGGCGAAAAGATAGTACTCGGCAGCCTGAAACCTCAGAAATGCCTCGCTCTAACAGTCCAGATACATGCGGTGCCACACTCGCATGTAAAGGGTCTTTCCTGTTTTGCCAAGATCGTGCGCTTATTGGCTTCGTAATGCTGTTTGCGCTACTTCTGAATTTCTTCTGCACGATCTTCTATATATTGTTTATTTTTGAAAATAAAATCTTTTCTGTGGTTTTCATAATATTTTCCTTTTGTTTTTGAAGTACTCGCTATATTCATCGTGATACTCCTTGTGTGATCATCCCGCTGTTTGCCTTTTTTACGCACTCATTGTTCTTTATGTGTTCTCCTTCTCTTCTTACGAGTTGCTCCTTGTTCTCGCATGGGCAGTCCTCAACAAGCAATATTTTGCAGTTATCAACCCCAAACTTTTCGAAGAGCACTCTTGCGGTGGTGTCAAGATTCCCAGTGTCTAGAAACTGTTTATAACTTTTCCTGTGTCTCTCCATGCGCTTACTTAATGATTCTGTTGTAGAGCCGTAATATCATTCATTGAATCAAACATCAACTGTTATTGTGTAAATTTTGCAATTCTTATACCTGTCCATCGCCGTAACTTACCGTAGTATACCCGCAAATCTTTAAATACTGATTTAATAGTTGCAGTAAATTATCATTCGGTAATCGGCATTACGATGTTGAAGTTACTCATATCATATTTGGGTGTGCCACGCTTCGCTTTCAAAGCCTTTCTAGACTTCATAATTTATGTTAGCACTTCTTCAGATATCTTGTCTGGCTTCAGTTTGATATTGCCAGGTTCATCATATTCTTTCATCTTTATTTTTCTGGTTGTGTCTTTGTGAAGATTCCCTCTTCTTGATCATATATGCCTCGTCCTTGTTACGCTTGTGATATTACAGTCTGCTGTATATTGCGAGTGGTTCTTGGATTTCTTCGATTGCCAGATTTTCAGGTTTCTTAGTCATATTACTATACAATATATATATATATATATATAAATATGTATATATATATATTCATGTAATGTTTAAACAGATCAAGTTCTTTATAAAATAAAACATCCAACAACTAAAAAACATCTTTGGGAAAAATACCTAAAAAGAAAACAAATATATAGTTTAATCATATTAGTATATGTCCAAAGCCAGTAAGCGAAATACGGAAGCACTGCAAACATTCTATAACAACAATCGAAACCCCATCCCCCAAGCCACCAGAACCAAAGTCGAAAACAGAATTAATCTATACTCAGATCGGAACATCGCTCAATTCAGCACAGCAGACAACTAAATTAGGAAACTCACCACTGCAAAAACAGACAAAGAAAACTAAAGCGGAAAAAGACTACAAAAAGTTTTATGACAAACATAAGGACATAAGGATGAAGAACAACCAGGTCAGAGAATGGCACAAGCAAAAAAAGACTGGCAAGACCCCCAAACCTAAAACAAAAACATCGTCCTTGGCAAACCTGAAACCTTAAAAGGAGATTCTGGCTACAGTGTTGCCGGTCTTGGGTGGCCGACCCCCAACCCATAAGCAAACAATCTTATTTGGCAAACCCGAAACCTTACAAAGAGATGCTGGTTGCTCAGCCGCAAACCCTAATTACAGTGTTATAGGTCGTCAGATCTTGATTGGCAGATTTGGCAAATCTGACACCTTACAAGGAAATTCTGGCTGGTAAGCCCCAAACCCTACAGTGTTACACGTCGTGGGTGGCAAACCCTGCTACCTAAAACAGAAAGATCACACTTGGCAGACTTGGCAAACCTGAAACTTTAAAAGGAGATTCTCGCTGGCAAGCCGCAAACCCTGGGGTGTTACAGGTCGTCGGTGCCAAACCCCGAACCCCTACACAACAAGATCCTACACAACAAGATCGACTTGAAACGAGATTCTGGCTGGCAAGCCCCAAACCCTACAGTGTTAGTGTCACAGGTCGTCGGTGGGAAATCCCCAACCCTAAAACAAAAAGATCCTACTTGACAAACCTGAAACCTTAAAACGATATTCTGGCTGGTAAGCCCCAAATCCTACAACGCTTCAGGTCGTGGGTGGCAAAACTCCAAGCCCTTAAACAAGACTTGGCAAACCTGAGACCTTGAAAGGAGACTGTGGCTGCAAGCCCCAAACCCTACAGTGTTACAAGTCGTGGGTGGCAAACTCCACTACCTAAAACAAAAAGATCAGACTTGGCAAACCTGAAACCTTCAAAGGAGATTCTGGCTTGCAAGCCTCAAGCCTGCAGTGTTACACGGTAAATTCTTTTGGTGCCTAGGTACATAACAAAATCGGTGTGGACTATGCTGCTGGATTCTCTATCAGTGCTTCCACTTGGCATTGCGGAGATCCACAGACTGATGGTTTTAATGTGTTCATGCACTCAGGAGGCTTGCTCACGAATCGACTTAAATCTAAGATGTCTGGGCTGTCGCCTAAATGTGTTTCGTGCAGTGAAGACGACGGCATGGTTCATCGACGTTACCATTGCAGTGGCATTGAAGGCTTCTATAGGCCTACAACCCCAAACCCCACAAAAAAAACTAACATATGATAGGCCATACTTGAAACCGCTAAGCGACATGTTGGCTGGCAAATTTGACGCCCCAAAACAGTGCTGCTTGGCAAATCCCAAACCTTACAGATCGGTCGTGGCAACCAACAAAAGCTATCACTTTGCAAACGTTAAGGCTTCAAAGCAAAGGTTGGTAGGCAAGCCCCAAACCCTAAAAGAAGAAGTTACTAGCTGCAAGTTTCAGACCCTCAAAGCAAACGTTGCTTGATAATTTCCCCACCTTCAAGATCGCAGGTGGCAAAACCCAAATCCCAAATCAAGAGGATATTACTTGCGAGACTTGATAGCTTAAACGGATTTGTGGCATGGCAGATCCCAAACTCCTAACGGTCGTTGGTGGCAATGCCCCAAACCCTAGAAGAACAAGATAATACTTGAGATGTTGCTTTTCAAATACCACACCAAGCCCGAAAGACCGCCGGTGGCGAAACCCAAGCCCCAAACAAAAATGTTATGTAGCATTCAAAGAGGCTTTGCTTGGCAAATCTTAAACCGTAAAGATCGCAGGTGGCAAACCCCAAAACCAGAAGATATTACTTGCCAGCCTGAAACCTTGGGCAACACCCAAACCCTGAAAACAGGATGGTATTAATTGACAAGCTTGAAACCCTAAACGGCGACATTGCTTGGCAAATCCCCAACCCTTAGATCGCGGTGGCAAACCCTACAGGGAGAAAGTATTGCTTGGCAAAGTTCATTCCTTAGACTGAGCTCTTGCTTGAAATATCCCAAACCTTTGAAGATCTTGGGTGGCAAGCCCCCAACCCTAAAAGAGAAAAACAGTACGCTCGACAGACTTGAAACCTTAAAGGAGATGTTGCTTGGCACATCCCAAACCCTCGCGATCTTTGATGGCAAAGCGCAAACCCTAAAGGAAGAAGATGTTACTTGTCAGAGCCTGAAATGCTGAATCCTGAAAAATATTACCTTCTAACCTGAAACCTGACAAGGAGAGTTTGGTTGAACAAAACCGAGCCCTAAACATAGTAAACCAGGACCTTTTGAAGTGCCACCAGGGGGATGGTGGGGTTGGAAGCGCCCGGCAAGACCACTCAAGCTCCCGATCCTCGTCTCCGAAGCTTCCCATCAGAAACAAGTGCTTGTTCAAAGATCTGAAGCACAAATCGCAGCAGCTTTCGCAGAAATTTGCTATGCAGATTGTCGATCTTTCAACGACTCTGCGGAACCCACAGGTGGTCCAAGCTACTTTGATGTGAGCGGTCCGGAAATGTATGGAAATGTTTGGGTAAACCTACGAAGCCAGCCTTTCTGAAAACCTGGCGGATTTTTCTGCGCGAGCAAATGTCTGAGCCCGAGGTTTCTCCAACTGCCTCAGCGTTCCGGAAAAGACCGAGCGATCTCTAGCCGAGCGCAGCTGGTGAAACTTGGTCGAAGAGAACGAAGTGAAAACGAGCGTGCACTAGTTACGTCAAGCCCGAACATGTTTGAAAACCGGAATCACGGATTTCCCCAAAGCCGTCTTCAAACGACCGAAAATGAAAGAAATCCTGGGCTTCAATCACGAAATCACCACGCAAAAGCACGCACGTGCGTGACCAGTTGGTTGAAACTGAAAACAGAAAACATGTTGCTTGCTTGGCAAAGCCCAAAATCTCAATACAGTGCGGGGCGTCAAACATCAAATACCCTTAACAAAAAATATACTGTTGACATCGTAATTATACACCCCGGTAGGTTATAAAACCCGACCCCCAGAACTCAATTATCAACCCC
>CAJNDV010033553.1:3788-34106 GCA_905221635.1 Symbiodinium sp. CCMP2456 | reverse complement strand
CTGAGGTGACGAAGAATGTGTAAGAATGTAAGAGCCCCTTGGCTTTGTGTTGTCTGACTCTTTGAGCTCGCTGCGAGGGAAAACCGGGCTGCCGCTGCGATCGAGTCGGGCTACGGCCTTGCAAGAGATCTTTCAAGTACATTCGGCGCCCTCTGTACATGGTGGACCCATCTGTACTGTTGGTGGCTTGGGTGATTGCTCGGATAAGTGCTCTTTTTCTGGGAGAAGTTTTGGGAAAAACTTTGCCGTGACAAACAGCCTGGTGATTGGCACCACGCTTCGCCATAGCAGACGTTGTCATCCCCGACAATGGGGCTCTCGGATCTCCATGGTGTTCGGGTAGTCCTGTCATGGTGTTGTCGAGCAAGCTGCTGGATCACTGCTGGGGACATCGACTGTGCTCCTGGGGGTGTGACTGATAGCTTCGATTCCGGTGTCATATGTGCCTCCGTGGCTGAATTTGACGGCACTGACTGCTGCACAAGTGCACAGGCCTTCGTTACCTCCAGCAAGGCCACAAGAGCAAAGGACCTGATCAGGAGCACGAGGTGCATCGCTATAATCATGTCAAGGCTGCAAGATGAAGGCGGCACCCACCTCATTGGCAGTAGCGAGGACATTCGGCACCTGGCCAACCATGTGCGAGCAGGAGTGCAGGGCAGTAGGCATCGATCAGGAGCAAGACCAGCATGACGCCACCCCTGTTTTAGCGCCGAAGCAGTCAGGCAGCTCCAGTGTAGAGAGCCTGTGTTCTCCATACCTTTCAAAACTGCCACCGCCGTCAACCAGGCGACTCCGGCTTGCATGACTTGCCCTATTGGTCCGGCGGCACACACCGGCCCGGACGGCCCTTCTACGGGTTCACTGCTCCTGCGCTCGCACTCGCCTGGGCTCAACCACTGAAGCACAGAACAAAGGAGACGCCAGCTCACCGGTATTTCCCTTGAACAAGGTGCCACAACTGACTTAGCATGTAAGGGCCACACTTACGGCTGTTGCCAGACGACGACGATTTCGGCCCGGGTCTGGGAGTCGTAGAACAGGCGGGGATGCCGTGCTCATAGCCGATGCACGAACAGCCCAGGCGGGATCAGCATACTCAGGCTCGGGCTCGTCTGTTCTCGCCTCCTGAGGTGGGGTAGCCAAAGCGGTTGCAGGAGGTGAGTCCACCGGGCCATCCACGCACCGAAGGACATTGGGGTGCTCCATGACAGCCACCGAGAGTGGAACAGCCACCAGCTTGAAGCCAGGGGACGTCTTCCAGTCCATGGGAGGGCAGCTCAAGACATGTAGCTCATGTTTGGCATTGCCATGGCGCCTCATGACATCGCATATGGCCTGCGAGACCGCGAGCGAGAAGTGCCTGTACTCCGGTTCCATCTCTGGCGCGAGGTTCGGCAAGCCCGCAAGAGCTGCGTTAACAGGTCGAGGAGGTGGGGGCCCTCTTGGAGGGGAGTTGGAGTGGATCGACGCCGTGGAGCCTTCCGAGTGAACATCATCTTCCACCAAAGAGTCCTCAGCCATGACCTGGGCTGCTTGAAAAGAACAGGCGTTTCCTGCCCCAGAGCACCTCGTTTGAGCCCACTTGGCAAGGAAAGAACAGACTGCAGCTGATATGTTGAAGCACGGATAGCTGCGTGGCCAGACGTGTCGGGGGCACTTGACAGCAGTCGCAGACCGTGAAGGCGAAGGGCCAGGAGCCGTCAAGAGGCAGTGGATCAGCACAGCCGACAGATACACAGGGCTGCCCAGTGCCCCCGCCCAAACGCAAAGCATGACAAACATGAGACTCGTCAGAGCGTCTGAGGGCGAGGGCCGCGACCCCCGTTGCCCGCAGAGTTTCCACGCTCCTCTTAAGCTTCTCCAGACATCAGCCTTGTCAATCCATCTCTTCCAGGGAGGGGTACTGAAATTTGCAAACCGCCCAAAGGACAGAGAGCCCGAACTCTTCATCCACCGACGCTGCCAGTAGTTCCACCCTTCTACCATCAGTGAGCAGAAGCCACCCATCAAACCAAACTCCAAAGGCCCCAGCTGCGGCCCATCGTAGGGCCAAAGCGCCCTGCCGCCTGCGGATTTCATGAAGTGCCAGGGATTGCCATTGCCGCGTAAGGCAGCCCAGCACATAGTTCTCCACAGCATAGTACAGACAGTCAGCGACAAGCAAACGAGAATCATATCGAGGCATTTTGTTGCTGCCATGTAGTGTGACTGTGTACGTATCCATGGCGCCGGCTAAGCCCAGCCAGCCACCCCACAGAAGAAAGCCTGCCCTGCTTGTCCGAAGGCTCCAAACCACCGAACAGCAAGAGCCAGTCAAGACCCCACGCAAACGGGAGTCGCTCACGCCTCCACATGGAGCCGAGATGCTTATACATACATACATACATACATACATACATACATACATACATACATACGTACATCCATCCATCCATCCATCCATCCATCCATGCATGCATGCATGCATGCATGCATGCATGCATGCATGCATGCAGGTGTATATTATATATATATATATACATGTATATTATATATATATATATATACGTATATCCTGTACACCCTGCAACCCGCCTTCTGAATGGTCCAGAGATGGCACACTGCAACAATCAGTGACACGTTCGGGTTGCAGAGTAGAAGACGGAGCCCCAAGGAGCCTTCTCCTTCTTCTCTTTCTTCTCCTTCTCCTTCTCCTTCTCCTTCTTCTGCTTTTTGTCCTTTCTGCTCTTTTTTGGTTTTGCTGATTCTCCTTCTGTACTGGCCTCACCGTCGTCATCCTTGTCGCTGTCCTTGCTGACACCCCTAAGCCCAATCAATGCCCAGCGATTCGCAGAGATGCCTCCTTGGCTTTTCTTTTGGGCTTCGTCTTGGCTTCGCTGTCTCGCTCGCTGGAGGAGGCCTGGAGATAAGAATGGACCGCACATCATCGCTTCGCCCCAAATCGGCCTGGGCCTTCAGCTTCTTGCCTCTTTTCTCCTGCTCGGCTCGCATGCGGCTCTAATGCTCTGAATTCATGAAGGCATCAAAGCCCTTGTCCGAGCATCTAAAACTGGCCTGCCACCAGACTTAATCGGTACTGTGTGGTTTGGACACTTTTGTTTGGGAAGTTGCCAAACTTGGACCCCCGAATGCGGAATGCCATGCAGCAATATGTTCTGAAAACCTTGCACGACATTCGTGACGTTTGCATGCTTCGTTGCTAGAACGGCTTCTGCATAACACCGTGCATGCAAAGACGTCAGCTCGGAGCTCCAAACAAACACAATGCCTCACAACTTGTGAATAGTGCAATGCTGCGAACAAGCATCTTCAAAGCTGTAGTTGCGGGGTGTTGATGTTAAACTCCATGTGTGATCACCGTTCCATGACAAAGATGCCTTCGAAGGCCCCCTATGTCAAGAGCTTTCCTATTGGTGGTCTTGATGCTCCTGGTTTATCCTCTCACGAACAATCTCCAGTCCTGTATGGAAACGAATGGTCACCCCCAGATGCATGAAATGCTGCGAAGCCATGCAACAAAAAATAGACAGACTCACAGACTAACAGATGGCACAAACCTGCTAGCACACGGGAAGAACGGGACAGCACGACATCCGTGAGGAGCACTGCTCAAGGCTGAGATCTCACATTGCTGCGCTTCATATTATGGTCACCTCACAGCCCACTTACTTGACTAAGGCTCTTTTTTCGTGTCAGACAAGACCAGGGCACATGTCCACTCGAGAGCCCCTCCTTGGCTCTTCGCTCCGCTCGCTCCTCCTCGACCTTGGCAGAGGCCGCTCTCGGCAGAGCGAAGCTAAGCGCGGAGACGTCCCCTCTGCCGGCAGCGACCTTCTCGCGCGCCTTCAGCCGCGCTTTCGATGCTGCTGCTTTCCTTGCATCCTGCATGATTTTGCACATGGTGCTTGCGAGTGTAATAACTTGTCAGAACCTCCTCGCTCGTGTCGGATGTCGAATCATCCTGCACAGGCTGTCGGTCTGGAATCACAGAAAGGCTTGCAAGCTTGGACCCGGGCGGAAGAGTCGCTGTCGGAACTGCTGCTGTCCTGAAAGTGGTCAAACACAGCTTGATGCGACGGCTAGGCAGGAATGGCATGAGTCTAAGCTGGCCCTCTTCATGGGCGGTGGCGGATAACCTTGCAAGAACGGCGACACAGAATGGGTCCACTAATTAGACCGTGCCCACAACTGATCCGTGTAAGTGGCTTTTGAACCACTTATCACTCCCTCCTACGAATTTGAAACCCATCATTGGATAACTTGGACAACTGCCTGTCAGCCATCGCCTCCGTAGGAGTGTTTACTCTGAGTGGCCGGACCCCACCACGGGAAATATCCGGAGTAACCTCACAGCTGGGGAGCACTTGCTGTGGGACCCCGGATTGGAGCAGTTCCCTGGTACCGTCCCGGGAGGCAGACCGGGGTAGCCAGGATAGCCAGGGAAGCCTGCAACAAAAGGCCCAAGAAACAAATGTAAAATTTAGATTCCACTGGAAGAAAACCAACTCAGACAGGCTTGTCGACGGAAGGAACTAAACTTGCAGTTGCCCTTATTTGCTGATTTCGCCCATCAGCAAATCAAACAAGCTGCATTCAATCAACAGCAGTAAAGGCTGCCCTTTCAACGAATGCAACGTTACGCAACATGCATCATGTCCGTCTTTGCATGGCTCCGTGCATGCCAACGCCTGGTGGGACGAAAGGCCTGGGCAATGCACAGGGCTAGAATAAAGTTGGTCAGCACCAGAATCCAGCCACATCGGACCCACGTAGTCCTATAAACCCCTTCTCGCTGTCTTCACACGCTCACATTTTCCATTTCCACCGTACATTGAATACAGGATGACGCCTAACCGTTCCTTTTCCCGCCCAACACGGAGCTAGCTTGCGGCAAAAACATCGAACATGCACTTACTGCTCGCAGAACTACCTTCTCTCACACCCCGCATGAATACTCGACCGTCGCGTGAAAAAAAGCACAACCGCTCCGCGACTCCTACTCAGCTGTGTTGTTTTAATGCCGTGAGATCGAGTCACCACGACAATGTTTTTTTTGCAAAGACGAAAGACATCATCAAGTCCCGGATGCAGACTGGGCACACAGTGTAGGGCTTTGGTGTTCCACACCGTTGAGGGTCTTTGAGTGGGGATTTTTGGATCCACCTCGCCAGACGACACTTTTTTGTGTTGCTGTGCCAAGAAGTGGCGGGGTACATGAAAATCAAATCGCTTAACCGTCCTTTACGACGATCTCGTCCAAGGCCTGACAAATCATCTAGATCTCCAGGCTTGAAGCCTTGGACACTTTCCCAGTCAAGCCATGGCAGTCCATGCAATCCATTTTGGCGCACCCGGTGTTCGGATTTCAGGCAATTTCGGGCCGATGCACAAGCGGAGGAGTGTTGCTGAAAGCCTAACCCTCGGTTGCCAAACCAAACGCAATCTTGCAAGACCAGCGAGCCTTCTGCCCTCGAGCCCAAGTAGACTTCCGCATCTCTCGGCAACTGCGCAGGTAGGCCCATGGCTGCTCCGGCCTGGGTGTACTGCATCGCCGACAGTGGCTGTTCCTGCTTCAAGGGAGACTCAAGCTTCTGGACTGGGGCACTCTACGCTGACAGTGAGTCCGAAGTGCCCCGCCATGCTCATGTCGGTGAAATGTCGCAAAATGTCGGTGCTACACGTCTGTAGGCAGTCGAACACAGTGGAATGTGGCAGATGACATGCTTTGCTGCCACTGCATGTGCATGGAGACAAGTCCTCGAGCTTCTAAAGAGTATCACAACAATGGCATTAAGACGAATGGCCCGTTCTGCACATCATTTTTCAAGATCACATCTCGATCTGGACATCGGAAGTCCTCACTTCAGCTCCTGCCCATGTCCTCTAACGCATAGCAACAGTCAAAAGCCCCACCCTGTCCTTGCAAAGACAAGGTCTTGGCAGTTGGGACAAACCCAGTCGCCAGACATCATTGCCTGCACAAGGTCACATCGTGACATTGAAACCCTGCTCGATTGAATGCACAGAGGTCAAACAGCCAAGGCCCAGCTTCGAACGTCTTCACGTGAACATGGAGAGCATGAAGAGCGTAAAGGCACGGAGGCGTTGTAAGCACAACTTGGCTATGAATCGGCACCGCGGGTCTTTTGCACGCATGCCGCAGAATTCAGTCGTCGAAGCCAAGAGCGCTCACGGATTTTTCAGTCCGAACCTGGATCCAAAGGTGCTAAACAGTAAACACGATGCAGATGAACATCGACAGCTAGGTCTGCCTGGATAAATCACACAAACTGAACACAAGTTCTACCATAACACGACATGCCACGACCCGCAAAGCTTGGTGCTTCTCAAACGCGCTCAGGGCACCTGAAGAAGCTTCGCCGCCCTAAGCCTTCGTGGAGCCATGCGGAGTGTGCCCGTATCGCCTGTCGAGCGTATTGAGATGTTCCAGCTTTCAAGTATCGGGACACGCGTAAATGGCATCCTGCAAAGATCAGTCGCGCATTCCTACAGCATGCATCTGCTACAGCTGGAGGTTCAACCAGCATTTGTTGGCAGAGGCAGCTGAAGGGCTCTGAGGACCTTGCGAAGCTCCATCGCCTCTCCCTGTACCACGGAGCCGCCGCCCGCGAAAAGGGTGCAGCGAATGGACGAGAAATAACGGGCCTGCTCTGCAGTCGAAACTCTGTAAACAGACGGCCGGTGCAACGTGCCCTTGCCTGAGTGCTTGCACCTGCTGTGCTCCACGTCAGCTGCTTTTCGTCGTCATTCCAAACCTTGGCGTCAGAGCGTGCGCAGGAACAATGAAAGCCTGACCTCAATCCCATTAAACTGCACCGTAGCTACAGCTGGAAACAGGCGACGCGGCACAGCAATGGAGGCCTACGAGGCGACCATCCGGCACAGGATCAGACATGGCATCCACTAGCCAGCTCATGCAAATACAGCTAAGATACAAAGGTAGTTTTGCGCAACGACCCTTTCTTGTAGGACGTTGTCTCTCCATCATCCTGCGGGGCAAAGTCACTGAAAGAAGTTCCCTTCCCTTGGCACGGAACTACGAACGCCAATCCTGGTCTCGGAAACTTCTGAACATTCAAATGGTTCAGTGCGTTCATAAACTGACATCGAGTCGAACTGGCACAGCTCCGCTTCACGTTAGAAATGGCTGCCACTTGTCGTTTCATGCTAGAGAAAGGAATATGGGAGAGATCGATTTGATATGGCGCCTTGCTACACGCGAAATGTTCACCGGACGGCGAGAAGACCACGCAAGAGGATCACCCTCTTCACCGACTGCTTTGCACTGCATTTTCTACTACACCAGGCAAGAGTATGGCATCGGTGTCAGGGTTCCTTGCTACACCGTCCTGAGAACCCAAGCTTCAAAGAACTCCTAACGGCGCAATGATGTCTGAGTCTCGAATGCTTGCCAAAGAGGCTGCTCCTCTACTAGAGTGAAGTTGCCATCTGCACCGGCATATACCTCCCACAATGCCACCGAGGTATTGAAGTTATTGCAGACAGTTGAGCTTTTTGATTACCACCACGTCCACAGTCCATAAGAGCCCAGACTGTGTAGGAATAGTCACTGTCTGATTCACACATCGTTGTGCGAACCTGCCTGCACCTCAAGCGGACCCCCAGGCAGGTCGTCTGTGGACTGTACTTGTGGAGCCAAGGGAATTACCTAATCGCACAAGCGACTGCGGTCCACCGCGCTTCACACGCGTAACAAAGGCGAGAAGCAGTTCCAAGTCTCACGTAAGCCGGAATGTTGTCGAGTGGCACCTGCAAGAAAATATCGTATTATTGGGTGAGTCCGTGGAGAAACTGCGGGATGCTTGCCTCCTCGACAGCACTTCGTGGCCCGGTGATGATTTCACCCGCTCGATTGAACGGGTGCCACTGACCCTCCGGAAGATACACTTCAGACTTCGACGCCTCGTTCAAAATAGGCGACCTAAGCAAAGCACGAAGCGGAGTTGACAGCAGCAGCGACACTATCAGCATGCAGAGGTATGCCACGCGTCGCGAGACTTCGTACATGCTGTTCCCTGACATACCCACGAAGCCTCGCAACGGCAAGCGGCAACTTGGCGCTCTGAGATGAGAACACTAGTATTTCTCCGTCCATCCACTGAGATGTGAGGTTGGCAACCTGACACATTCGGCTAGAACCACAGGCCAACAGGAGCTTCATTGCGAATGTTGGTGATGGCTGAAGGTTGGTTTGCATGGTTCAGCTTTCCAACTCGTCGTCTTGCATCCTGAATACACTCTCATTGCTTCCCGCCTTAGGATCCTCGGGGAAGACGGCAGCCAGTGGTCGAATCCACAGAATGCCAACCGAGTACAGACCTGCGGGAACCGATCCAGTGGCCCTGTCAAGCCCCGTGGGCTCTTGCGGCTGAGGCCGGCACGATGCGCCAGCGAATAATGGTATGGTATCAATCCTTGCGAACTGCCGCTTACCATGAGACCCCGTAGGCTGCATAAGTGGAACGAGGCTTCCTGGCGTCACGTCGCCTACTGTACTGGGGCGGGATCGCAATTCAACCGACTACGTCCTGGCAGCAGACGTAGTGAAAAACTTGCGAAGAGGCTTGGATCATGTGCTCAGCTCCACTTGGTCAAGTTTCGGTAGCGAAGATTCAGCGCCTCCCGCCTCAAGCAAAAAAGGCTCCCGAGCAGTCGCAGACAACTCAAGCGAGAGTCGCACTCACAAAGAGATCCCACCGAGTCTGGGGATGCCACATCACCTCCGCGGCACGGTCTCCAAAAAGCCACGGCCAGTGTGGCTTGACCCAGATCGCGGAGTGCACTCGCATAATGGGCATGAAGACTCCCACCTGACACTGGAAACTTCAAGAACTTCAACAGGCGAAAACAGAACACGGCCAACACGGCCTGGTACCATCTGACCAAGAGCTCTGGAGTCGGCTCTCCAGTGAAACCTGGTTCTGTATAGCTAAACTTTGTGTCATGCTCTGGCAAAGGCCCTACCTCCAATATCGCAGGCCACGTACCTTGGAGTTCACAGACTTCGGTGCTGACATGTGCTGACCACCGCAAACTGTACTGCATTCCTTACAGGTTCAGCTTTGATGCGGTGCTCCGGCCAGGCCCCAGTTCCTGAGGATGTAAGAATGCTCAACGCGACCCTGTGCTGCCCCGCCCCATCAGTCACCACTCTTCTCGGCAAGGCACAGAACCATGCCGGGGGTGCGAACGAGATCCTGCGAAGTGAGCCAGACGACCGAAAGCAAAAGACGAAAGTGCAGATTTCCCAACCAAAAAGATTTGGTCCTGGGCAACCAAGAATGTCCACTGCCCAACTATCTCAAGAAAAGGTTACAGGTCGCGGGTGGCAAACCCCAAACCCAAAAACAAAAAGATCCTACTTGGCAAACTTGAAACCTCACCACAACCGATTCCACCTGCTAATCCAATCTAGCGTAACCCCACCTAAACTTGACTCCCGGCACAGCCTGACCCGAAAACTTAATCTGACATAAACCAATCTAGACCTAACGTGAACCAACCTAACCTGACTCAACCCTGACCGAGACCCAACCCGAACCAAGCTTAGGTACAAGCTGGAACCCAATTTTTGGATTTAGGGCCCAAGTTGGACTTTGGATTGCATTGTTGTGGTTTAGGGTTTCAGTCGGACCATGGATTGGCGTTGAGATATGGTTGAGTTAAGCTTTCGGTTCTGCGTGGTTAAATAAAGCTTGGTTGGATTATGCTAGGTTACGTCCAGGTCGGGCCAGGGCTAGGTTGGGTTACGTTAGGCTTGGGTCGGAACCTGGCCATTCTATGTGGCTGGGTTGCTTTAAATCGGATTAGGTGCCTTGTTGGGGTGGGGTCTGGATTGGACTTGTGTTGGCTTAGCTTACGCTGATTGGGCTAGGACGGTGGTAGGGGCTGCGTTAAGCTCGGTATCAGGCTGGGTGGGGTGGGTTAGGTCCGGTGAGGGTCGGTTGGCTTAACCCAACCCAAGCGACCCCGAGCGAAGCAAAGGCGGCGCAACCTGACCAAGCGCGACCTAATCCAACCAAGCCCAACCCACGGCAACCCAATGAATCAATATAACCCGACCCAGCCTCAGTTAATGAAAAGTAACCGAACCTCGCCCGACTCAGCCGAACCACAGGTTACCCACAAGACTGTCGCATTGGCTACGTTCGAAGTTAACTCGACCCAAATTCAAGCAAGATAAAGCAAGCTAACACCCGCCCCTCACAGAGAAAGCCGAAGCCACCTAAGCCAACAGCTAACCCAAGGCAACCTACCAGAAAACAGTGCGTTTCCCAGATCCGAGGACCTTGGTTAGCAACTGCGTGCCTTGCTTGGTTTAGCAATCCGTCTCTTGGTTGTGGAATCTGAGCGTTTTTTCGTTGAGGCAAGTGGCATCTTGGTTGTGCAAGCTGGCTTGGTTGAACAGTCGGTTCTGGATCGCCAAAGTTTCAGCCGCACGAAATAACGATGACTTAGGACAAGAAACATCGCGGCAATGCAACAGTTGGAAATCTGTTTAGGCTGTGGTGAGGAACCATCACATACCACAAGGTCTCTCTGACTGACGCCACAGCTCTGGTATGCAGTTCCCCGCGATTGCCTGCCACGAAGAGTCGATGTCACCTGTCCACACGCCGGCTCCAAGCCGCGCGAGGCCTGGAGTGAAGGCACCTCGCCGCGCTTTCGAAAACTGTGGAACTCGGATCCCACCAGTCCAAGGCCAGCGCGATTCAAGGAGAAGAAGCGCTGCCCAGGCTGGCACAGGAGCACGGGAGGAAGACACATCAAAATTACATTTCATTACATCATTACACTGCACTCACGAAAGACCACCTGCGTCTCTTCCAGGATGTCCTTCTCTGCAGCGTTCCATTCGTGGTACGTATAATACGAATTCTCCCCTTCCTCAAGTCAAGTGGCGAGACTTGCAACAGCTGGTCAGCCTGCTAAGCAAGGCACATCATTCCACCAGTAGGCGATGCCGGCTTGCAAGTAATGCCTTGCTGACACATCGTCGCAAAAACAAGAAACAACTCGGAAAAAGATGCAATTGCCGTTTGAGGCCAGAAGCCGCAGCTGCGTTTTGTACCAGCTGCGCAGGTCGGGGTTCGAAAACAACAGCCAACGTCCATGTGCGTAAGTCTCTGGACCACCTGAGCATTACTCACATGCAGAGCTGCTCTCTGCTCAAGAGCTGTGAAGTTGACATATCCCAGGCTCGGATTCCCTGATTCTTGCCTGGTGAAATGATGCTTCTGCCACTAACACTAAATACAAGTACAGGACATCTGCAACTACGAAATCTAGCAACAGAAAGAGCTCAGATCCGGGTAGATTTCAGGAAGTGTCCATGATTGCAGGGACAGTCAGGCAGCTATAGATATCTATCCCAATCACTGTGCAGGATAGTCTGAGGCTGTTCGAAAAACTACACACGGCTCTTGCCTTCAGGCAAGATCCATCGATTCTCGCGCATCTTCTGCAACAGCTCCTGATTGATGTCGCTTGCAACGCATCCGACATGCAAGAGCTTGACCGCACTCTTACGTCGAGACCAGACGCTGCTACAGGGTTGGTTCAACGACAGATGGGCAGAAGCAACTCCGCACAAACAATGCGAATGAGTAGCCGTGATTTGGCGGAAAGCTCAAAACTGAAAATAACGTCCACATGCGCCGGTCGCTGGTTAGGCGAAGCAAGATTAGACAGACACTGCTCACAAGTGAGTTCTCTTGGTGGCAGGCCCTTGAGAAGCGATACCACCCTCGTTGGGGGGGGGAGGCGGTGGGCCCTCGGAACATGTAGGCTTCCGGAGAGTTGCTCTGGTGACCGTGCGAAGCAGACAGACGTGCCTGGGTCCTGCCCGGACGACAGAGCACACTACGAATGCCACGTGAAAAAGAGAGGGCCATCTCACGTAGAAGAGTCTACGTCGTCTCTACGTCGTCTCTACGTTCGGGGCGTTCCGGGGCGCTTCGGCCCGAGGCTCCTGGTTGCCCAGGCGAGGCTTCCGAATGCCAGCCACACGCACGTGGAAATCCTTGGCGCGCGAAGCGGGGCTTCGACGACATCAGCTCCTGCTCCCGGATCGGGAATTTCTGAGATGCTGTCTGATCTGTACTTCTCGAGCTGACGAGCGGGGGATGGGAACAGCTCGGGATTCCAGCCGAAGTCATGGTACCAGGGCTGGCCCTCTGGCGAAAAGTCGTAGTCGGATGTGTTGGCAAACCACTCGAAGTCAACGATGATAGAATCCTCAGACCAGTCACGAAGCCCTCCGATCATCTCGGATCCCTTTTGTATCCTTCTGTCAAGCGCCGAGCGGCTAGGGGAAAGCCACCGGCACGAAACGACTTCAGGGTCTCCTCGATGTAGGCCCCATCTTCCCAGCCCCATCGAGAAGCCAGAAAGCCAAAGGCATGCCTAACCATGCAAGGCACCAGATCGCACCGAGAAAGTCTGCTCGAGTTGTGCCGACAAGAAGCATCGGCGGGACGGGTGGTCGACCGATCAAAGACAAGTAGTGCCGGCTTCCTCGGTCGGCTGCTGAGATGTGCCCCCCGGCCGCAAAGCTTACAAAACCATACGAGAGAATTTGTCCGAAGGGTCCTTCGAGCAGCGAGGGAGCCGGCATAAGATATATTTGGAAGTCCCCGGAGAAGAACCATACAAGGTGATCGCCGGTGGCCTGGTACCTGGCAGCTACAGATGCCCAAAACAGGCAAATTGGCAGCCCCAAGCAAACCCTGGCCTGACCAGCAAACGGTCGAAGCGGGTAGCCCCCGTGTGCCCAAGGGCTGCATAACCATCTGCTGTGTAGTAATACGGCACGAACGTCTCGCGATTTGCCTGAAGTATCTCCGGCAGACACTGAACTTTCACCTTGTCATCTACGAGTACACATCGAGCCACATAGCGAATCCAGGATGCAACCTGACCAGTAGCACCGCTGCGCTGTAGTGAAGTGGCCACTTTTGGGCCAGCCCCACCGCCAAACACAGATGCAGATGTGGAGTTGAATGCAAGGAGACCTGGACGCCTCAGGTCAGCTGCATGTGAAGATGGTGAACCTTAGAACCTTGCCTCTCGATCCGGATGCCTCCCCCAAGTGGTACCAGAAGCAGCCTCCCACCCTGGCAACGTTCGAGAAAGCTTTCACTCGAAGGGGGCTCTTCGGCCGCTTCGGTCTTCGGAGCAGAGCAGTACAGAGACTTTACACTATGACATATCTTGAAGCCGCTGCTCCTCAAATGCGTCTCAGCCTGCTCCAGTAGAAGAAAACAAGCCAGTCCAGTTTCACCGTCACTATGACATGGTTGGGAGTTTGAGCATGCCTTAGCAATGCTTTGTCGTCAATTGCAAGATGCCACACACCTACATAGACCCGTGTCGCAGGCCTGATGCATCTTTCACGAGAATACCTCAGTGTCCAACGCTTTGATGTGCTATTGCCTCAAACAGAAACACTTCAGCACCCTGAAAATCCCTGAAACATCCCAAACATTCAAGCAGCACTCCTTGACGAGTTAGCACAGCATAGGAATTGAAAACATACCAGGCGGTTCTTGTTCGCTCTCGGTCTGTTTTGCTTTGGGAAGACCGCAACTTTGAAGTCCATACGGAAACCAAACATCCAGTACTGCGATGTACTTGCGGCAAAGAAACTGCTCTTCTCTGAGCAAAACGCTGCTGTAGAAGCTGTATTTAAGGACAAAGCCCAGAGGCGGGCAACGCAGGCTTCAGGGCGACCATCCCAAACCGCTAGACCCCTAGGACTAGACTTCTGAACCCTACCCACAGACTCTTTCTTGTTAGCCCCTAAATTTCATTCATGCATCCTTTCTATCATTTCATTCATCCATCCATTCATGGATTCATTCTTTTCACTTCACTCATTCATTCATTTCATTCATTCATTCATTCATTCAATCAATCCATCAATCACAATAATTCAATCGTTCGTTCATTCAATCATTCAATCATTCACTCACTCATTGGCGCGCGAGCGCGCCCCCCCCCTTACCAGCTTGGTCGCTCCCCCTGCCGCCCCCGCTGGCCAGCATCATCAGCATCCCCCTTTCCAGCCTTCCGATGAACATCATCAGCATCATTGTGCGCGCGTGCCCAATTTGAGGTCTGCCGGTCCCCCTCCCGACCTCCGAAAACATCGGCCTGCGCCTTATGGGCCGCTGTGCGCGCGCCGGGTGCTCATGATGCTCGCCCGGTGCGGGTGTGCCAAAACCCGTTATCCCGGGGGAATGGCCGCAAGACGTGTGCGTTGCCGGGTGAGCCTCCCAACCAAGTCCCGCGCGGCCAGATGGAGAAACGAGGGTCCCATGATGCAGGGGTCAGCGGCGTTGCCTTCCGCTCCATGGCTAAAGCTAGGGCCATGGCCTGCAGCAGCAACCCCAGAGCGTTGCCCGATTTTGCCATGCAGTAGTACCGCTGACAAGTTCCGCATCGCCAACGAAAAACGAACCGCGGTAACCCTACTTCCCAGTTCCTCTTCACCCGAGGCGGGCGCAGACACACGAAGTTAGCTTCACGGCGCGACGATTGTCACTGCAGGCACAAGACGCACAAGTGCCCCCCCCCAACAAGTTCTGCTTAGCTGACGGGAAACAAACTAGAGTTTGTTCCCGGAATCCTGCTTGTTGTACGACTACCCGAAGCAGGGTCATAGTCGAGGGGTAGCTTCATCACTGGCTGCTCTGCCGTCTCGCTCCTTCAAGGTCCTGCCCTTCTTTGGAACGGTGGCGGCAGCAGCCCAGGGCTGACTATCCAGTAGCCGGTTCCTTCCGTGTGAAGCGACCACCAGACAAGCCATCTCATCCTGCACTTTCCAGCTCTTATCCACTATATCTCGCAGTCTGCAAGGTCTTTCAGCGGGTGATTTCTGAACTTGTCGGTGCGAAACTCTAACCTTCGCACTGTCTTCGACTGCTCGCGCAGCTCATTGCTGAGCTCTTGCAAAACCGCAATTCGAATCGCCAGGCATCGTCCGTGCCGGGTCCGGGATTACCATAACAGTTGATCACCTGGTACGGCCAAGGAGATACTTCGTACAAGTAGCACAAGCCGGAGCATCGATGGTCGGCTGCGTGCCGGTTTGGCATGTGACCAACTCGACATAATCCCCGACCTGCACGGCCAAGGTTCGGCCTGCATCAAGCCTCCGTAGATGCCGAGACCCATAACAGTGGCATCAACGCTAACTGGAGCGCTCGGAGCTCAAAGCCCAAATCTACCACCAGCAAGGAATGAAAAAGGCAAGTGCGGCACTGTGCTCCGATGTTTTTCGCTTTCCGCTGCGTGAACACTGAGGTTGTCTAGATATGTCTAGTCAGGGGTATTGAGTATGACACGTACAGGCCCGTGCTGTGCAGTCGAAACACGCCATTCCTGTTCGCTCCCTGCACAAAACCCAAATTGGGGCTGGGACGAGCAACGTAGAGAATGTATAGGCCTAGCCCCAATGCCGTACTGCGAAGGCATGAGCAAGCAGGCAACCTGTTCACACCTCTCCCTGGCAACATAAACTTTAGTTCGAAGCCTCAATTTGCCGCAGTGCTTTTGCAACTTGGATAGTCAATCCGGCCTTTAGAATATCCTTAACTGCCTTTCTCACTCAGTGTTTTGGTGTCAGCTCCTACTCCCCCGAGAAGTCGAGTACAAGCCACCGCCTCCCAACCCAAGTCGTCTCCTCGGGCTACTGGATGGGGATTGTCGAGACTTATTGTCCCTGCAGAGCACATCTTCCTCTCGACCCTCACTCCTAGCCTTGGCACGGTGTGCATGGTCAGACATTTTCGGGAAGTCTGTCCCACATTAAGTTCTGTGGCCTGCTTTGCAATTGGAGCTCTGGGGGGCCCATCTTAGACTGCCCCAAATTGCTTCTGCCACATTCTGGCACAATCCCGCTGCGGTAGTCGACGCGAGCAGTCGGAGTGTCACTCAAAGTTCCTGAAAGTTTCTCAACATCTAACAGATCATGATGCTGAGTCGGGCGGCAATTAGTGCCGTCAAAAGCCCAGTCGGTGCAGTTGGACCGAGCACGGCAGTTCTGGCAGCAGGCTCCTGACAGTGTCCATCGCGCAGCTGTGACAACATACCACAACGCCGGAAAAGAGACAACGCTGTGCTCCTGCATCTTCGGCAGGCAGCTCTGCAATCTGCTGACCACCCTGAGTCATGACAATCGCAGCGATCTACGTAGGAGCTAGCAGTGTGGATCAACCCCATGATGCAGAGTATTGCTCCCTGCTCTCAACATCCCAGGAAGAGGTGATTGCTTTCCAATCAGACCGACTTCGAGCTGCAGGTGCTCTGCGTGCCTGTGGACGACCGTCAAGGGCTGCGCAGCTAAGCTGGCCCAGAGGCAGCGACTCAGTGATCACGTCACCACTGGGGCCGCGGAGACGAAGCTTTCCTGGTCTGAGAAGAAGTCACCACCAATTCAGACAGGCTCTCAAGTGGAAGTGGGCCCGGCGCCTTCGCTGCTCACAGCGATCGAACCAAGGCCGGGAGCATGAATTCCCTCGGTCACAAAATGCTTGCGACTTGCTTGCTTTGCACTTTCGCTTCTGCAAAGAGTACAACAAAGTCATCGATCTCCCTCGGCTGACACCGATCACGTCATCTTGCGCAGAGCAGATGCGCCGTGATACGTGGCATAAGAGGCAACAGTGCAGCCGAGGAAACCTTCTCCTCCGAGAGGACTCGCAGAGAAAAAGGAGCATCAGCTTCTTCTGGCTGTACCTGCAAGCTGCGAGGCCCACGACACTCAGCCCCGCCTCGGAGCTGCTTCGCTTCCCTGCCTCCCACGTCTCTCGCGGATCAGCACCATCATAAAGAAAGCGAACCCGAAACGAAGATGCTCCTCGCGTGGAAAAGCCAAGCCGTCCACCTGAGAGCCACAAAGCTCGTTGTAGATCATGCAAGCAATCGTGAAGCTCAAACTTGACAGCTGCTGTTTTGGAATGTGAACATCAACCATGCTCCCACTTACAGTATTAAGTCCCTGGCCAAGCGGAAGTTGCACGATGTGCTCTTCGCAAACACTCTCTTGTAGGAGACTTAATACCTCATTGAAAACTAAAAACTGATGCGCAACCGACAACCAAGGGTGCTTCCTCTTGCCCATCCATTGCAGGCATGCGTCGATAGCGGCGACAGATCGAATTACCATTTCTGAGGCTTGCACGATGCCCCGGGTGCATAAATGCGCATAAGATATGAAATGTGGATATTGCACAACCTTCAGTTGCTAGCTCTCCAGAACTAGGTCGTCATCCATGCGTTCTGGAATGGCATCTGGGATCAAGATTACGTGAAGGCATAAGGTTTGCAAAGCATGGAATGCAGGACAGCGATGGGTGTTCGCTTCGCGGATCCTTGAACAGATGATGGCAGGAGCCAAGCAAGCTTTAGGAATGAAAACTGATGCTCGCACTCGCCGCACATCTTTCCGTGACCAAAGAATTCCCGAGATGCTCCAGCCTGACCATTTGGAGAGGTACCAGACCCCACACCTGACAGGAGGGCCGGTCTAGGCGGAAGTGGTCTAACGCAAAGATTGGTCGTCCGCCAAACTTTTCTTGCCGCGGTCATCTGCCCCAAGCGCTGCTTCTCCGACTAGCATCAGGAGTCTGCTTGAAGTGGAACGCCGTGAAACTACTTGCAGCAAGCAGAGGTCCAGAAACTGCTAGCGCTGCTAGCACTCCCCGAGACTCAGACCCACCGGGTCGACGATTGCCACGAAGTCCAAGCCCGGTACCATGCTTCACTCAACCAAGGCGTGTGCTTACTAAGGCAAGGGCACGCCCGCCTTTTTCAAGTCCTTCAACAGACATGTGTACAACTCCGATGGCATCAGCGAATGTTGCTACCTGTGCTAGCTCGCCAACAATGATGTCAATGCGACGATCAAGGAGCAAGAAGCAGCGAGGTGGTAATGGTCGATGTCCAAACGGAAACAGAGAACACAAGAAAGAGCCAAGATGCTTCATACACCGAGGTTTCAATTCACACAACAAACACAGAATCGGACACCTTGTTCCAGGCCTAAGGGAATGATTGGTTGATGCAGGATTTCAGAATGGAGCCGGACAGTATTTTTCTCTAGACTCTAGACAGTGCTCTAGCCGTCGGCTTTGGCATCCAGATGCCTCTGAATTCTGACTCTGAAGCTCTGAAGGTGCCTCTGCCAGGGCTCCAGGTGCGGCCGTTTTGGCATTGAAGCAAAGGCCCTGGAAGCCCAGGGCCCGGGCGGCCGTCACGTTCTCCACCTCGGAAGACACGCCCAAGACACACAGCACCAAGGATTCTTGCCCGGAAGTCCTTGTCGTCCACGAAGATACAATCAGCTGCTGTCAACCCTGCACAGAGTGCGAGAAACGGACATCTACGATCAACTACGGCGAAAGACCATGAAACCTGGATGCTGTGTTTGCAATCGCTCCAGGAAAAGCTCAAAGATCCGATTGCCAGGCTTGGAGCAGCCCACCTGCACTTCGCAGAGGAGACAGCTTCAGGCCTTAAGCCTTACTCCGCATCTCCGCCTCGGAGCTGACCAGGAGCAGCTCTGGTGCGACTAGGTCTCGCAGCCCACAAGGAGCCGCGCACTCCTCAAAAGGAGCTCAAAGCAAACGAAACGATAAATCCCAAACGAACTCCAGCGAACCCTTTTGGCACTCCACTCCGTCCTCATGAAACCAGAAACCTAAGTGGTTCGAAATGACACCGAGCACGATGCCCTCATCGCGGGCAATCTTCAACACCTCCAACGTCTCAGAATAATGACCTAGCGAAACAACCGAGGTCTTGGGAGAATTCTGAGTGTTTGGTGCACTATGAAGCACTCAACTGCCAATCTTGCAAACTTGAACTGCGCGAAGACAAGCCTGGCAACAAAGCACACACTGTAGTATTTGCTGCAGCCGTGGATCTTCGCAGGGTGCCACATATGTCAGCATCAGCTTCCTTTGCGGCAAACTCACATCACTTGAACTTGAACGACGAATCTAAGCGATGCAGAATGGCTGAACAATGGGATAGCGTCCACTTCCTCAGAAAGTGTGCCGCGGTCGCCCCCTGCAACTCGCAAGCCCGTTCATGCCACAGCTTCTTTCGCAGAAGACGGGTCCAGACCGCTTGATTCACAAACCATCTGCCAGAAGCTGTCCTTCGATCGGTTCACATTCACATGTAGCAAAGAATACAGCTGCCAACTCGACAACACAGGTTTCTTGCACGGATGCACGCCGTCGCTTCAAGCTAGTTTGGAGGCATGTTGTGCCATTAAAAAAAAACCTTGTCCTTGGTGACTGCCGGGTTCTCCTTGACAGCGTTCCAAGCTGCCTTGGCAGCCTGCAGACCCAATGGTATCGACCGCTTTGCATCGGAAGGGAATTGGGGGTCTCAGCGCTCGCTTGAAGCCCCGAAAGCAGCCTGATTATTGTAAGCGGCTTACAAACTTACCGTTTGGGTGTATATTCAACACCCAAAGCAGGTTAGGGTAAGCCTTGCTGTAGATCTCAATGAGATCCCACGTGTCTCACGGATTGTAAAAAAGGGTACATAAAACTTTGCGAAGCGAGGCGGACTCGGCACACTACTCGACTCGAAGGCATCTGGGAAGCCTCCCAGTGCGATCCCGAGTTGTTCCTCACATGCCTTTGCCTGGTGTTCCTCAACAGCACGAGGCAAGCAACGGGACCTTTTGGGACCGTCCCGGCACCGCCTTTGGAATCAACAATCGCCTTAACCATCTGATGAAACTGAGATCTCGTCGGTCATGCTGCACGGCGCAAGATGTGTTTTTGTCCAACGGATGCTGTCTCTTAAGTCTGGGCCATGCAATGCAAAGATTTCCAGGGCTTCAGTTAAAGCCTGACCGGTTAGACTTACTGAACCGACACAAGCCGAGGCGAACAGAATATCAGGGGAACTAACTACATAGTCTTACATGAGGACTCGCCAGGCGTCAGATCACCCTTGATCAATGGTTACAAGAGCTGCAGAGCGAATTGCCACTGGCCCACTCCATGCAAACTTCACACTTCCGACCTTTGCAGCATCGTCTGAGATTTCTGAAGGCACTCGACGACGAACTGCCTGAGGCAGTCAAGTCTGAGGGTGTTGTCGGGAAGTAAGACGCCACAGCAGTTGCCGGAGGGTTCTTTCATACCCGTTTCAACATTTCTGAGTCGGCTGTGTCATCTTGGTTGTTGCAGTTATCAAGAAACCGCCCATTCTTGCTTCACCCATCTGAGAAATACATTCATCTCTCCTTGACGACACGCCCGTGTAGGGCTCTGTCGGTAACATGGTCGGAAGTCCATGCCAGGTTCGAGAACCAGATCAGATGACAAAAGCGGGGACTGCAAAGCCACACTACCACAGTCACCTTAAAACGCATCGGAAACGATACTCAGAGAAGTTCAACCCCCGAAACCCAACCCCACCGAGACCAGCAAGACTGAGCTCGCTAAAAGCATTACTAAACGCTTGTTCGTGAACTCTCGCATACTCTCGGTGCAGCCAAACATCGAGAATCTTGGAAAAAGAAACCGGCAGACCCTAGACGGCCGACACGAAACCACTGCAAACCCTACAGGCTGAGCTCTTTACCCTTGCCACACCCAGCAGCCCACCAATGGTCTAGCAAAGCAAAAGAGTCAACCGAGTCGTCAAAGGCTGCCGAGGTAAAGACACACACCCTAAGCATCAGCCTTAAAACTTAAAACTTAAAACCTCAATCAACTGCAAAAAGATAAACTCCGCCGCCAAACAATGTCGACAAACCCCACGCCCCACGAGTAGTGATCACGGGCACGAATTCGATGCACCGTTTCCTGTATAAGTGAGGGTTTGGTGACTAACCCACACCGCTTCTGATGATCGCCATACTTTACCGGACGCCGATCGTTTTGCGGGGATCTGCCTGGCAAACACTTGCTAGATTAATGAGCTGAAGCTGCAGCTAATGGCTGCACACCACTGGGCAGCGCCGGAGACAGCAAAAAAAGTCAACAGCGTGGGCAGAGTCGGGAAACAGCACAGAGGAAGTCACGAGCAGCGCAGGCGAGTTCAGCAAACACCGCAACCCGCATTGGAGGCACCGCAGCCCGAAACAGCCAACACCCTTGCAAACCAGATGCAGCAAACACTTTGCAGTGCACCTGCCGCACTCATGGACATGGCTTGCCCCCTGGTCCAAGCCATTGGCTTTGGCATTTCTCGGAAGGACATTGGATTAACGAAGTTCCGGCTAGTCCAGCCAGGGTGAACCTGAAAGCCTTAACTTATGCTCTAAAGCCCCATGCACGATGCACATGCGCTGCTTTGCTGCTGGACTTCCGCCTGGGCTGCCGCGGTTAGCGCCACTTCTGGTCGTCCGTCAGTCAGGCGCTGGCCGCAGCAGCCCAAGGCATGTGCATCGTGCATGGGGCCCAATTTGGGGTTTAGAGCATAAGCTAGGGCTTTCAGGTTAACGGTGGGTTGACTAGCCGGAACTTCGTTGTTTCAATGTCCTTCCGAGAAATGCCAAACCCAATGGCTTGGACCAGGGGGCAAGCCATGTCCATGAGTGCGGCAGGTGCACTGCAAAATGTTTGCTGCATGTGGTTTGCATTTTCGAACTTCAATGTTGCTGAATCGGGGCTGTCCTCTCTTTGGCATGCGTCCCTGCTGTTTGCGACATTCGGCCCTCCTGATTTGGACATTCAGGCGTGGGTTTGCTGACTGGAGTTGCTGACTTCGGCCCGGGTTTGCTGAATGACGCTTCTCTGTACACACCCCATTAATTATCAACATTAATTTCATCTGCACAGATGTGCAGAAACATCGGCTGGGGTTGCACTATTCTGACCCGAGTGCACTTGCTTTCGCAACCAATGGGATTACACCGATGGCTCCACATTCATCTCAGCCAAGCACCTCTTTCAAACCCGAGTCTGGATGGGTGACTCCACCGCAGTCCACCACCACACAGCGCAACACCATGGCAAGTGCCCCGGAGACTCGAATTGTGCCCTTGCATGTGCAATGCTCTGGGGAAGCTGAATCTTCGACTTTGGGCTTTCGGCTCTGTGAAATCAGTGTAAGAAGTGGAGCTGCGAGCAAGATGGCTAGCAGATAGAACATGTGTTTCAACCACGGCCGAATACATCTGATCGTACAACAACAGCAGCTCACCGACCTCCGCATGGATAGAAGCCAAGAGCTGCAGGCCTTTCGACGCAAAGTGCCCGCTTTTCCTAGCCCTCACAAGGGAGCCACTTCTGCTGACAAAAGCTCGATCGGCCCGGCCCCATGTTCTGGAGAGTTGGCTTCGGACCTCCGCACCTCAGGCACAAGCCACACACAATAGCTGCAAGTTCTGACCATGGGATACAATGGATCCATCAGGCACTGGTCAATAGGTTTACGGCCCGGCTGATCATGGTGGTGGTGCACATACCATGCACGCCCGGATTAAGCATTCGCGTCTGAGCAATGCGCCGCCGGCAGCTGCTGTTCCGCGCAAACTGCAAGTCATTGCAGGTTGGGCAATTCCAGTCGCCTCACGTGCATCCCATTCACGCAAGCAATGGGTACAGAACAACCTCCAAAGGAAAGCACGGCTCCCTTGCCTGGACGGGCCTTCTCCTTGTTGCTTGCCATTTTGCCCCTGTCACGCCGATGCAACAACGGTCTTGGATCATAAACATTCTCGGCCTACACAAGCTTAGCAAGCAGCAAAAATCTTCCTTGCGATTCCTATCGGAAGTAGTCCGCAAGCAGAACGCACGCACAGCGCCTCTCATGCCTGCCAGCACCCCCCTGGATCCCACCCACCCTCCCCACCCAGATCTCGGCAAGAAAAGTCTACTCTGCTGCGAAGCTGCATGCAAGCTGATTCAGCCAACATCTGAATTCGGAGACATGCAGTGATGCACATGCAGCTGGAAGGTCCCAGAAGACACAGCCTGGATGAAGCCCTGTCATCACATGACCCATTTTGCGCGTGCAGTCTCAAATCGGATCGTCAGATAAAGTTGCTGTCGCCAAACATTCACCCTTCGGACTCATGAGTTGTGGCATGGCTTCATGAAAAGCTACTGGACAAGGAATCGCCTGGGCCGAGGCCAGGCGGAAATGCTGCAGCACCCAAGCAATGACATCCCCCGCCCCTTCCGCACCGCCGCCGGTTGCACATCTACCACATCCCGGCCTCATCCCATTCCCTTGCTGCCGATGCTTAGTTTTGTTCGGGCGTTTGGGCTGAACAACGCCGAGCAGAGGCGGACCATGTGCCGTCTGTCAGCTCAGCAACCAAACCATGACATCCGCAGTGAAAGCAGTAGGCGCTTCAACAGGCTTTGCTCAGTCGTTGATTGGCACAGACGTGGCAAAGATATTCCCATAAAGCACTGAAGACTTGACGGTCATCATGCAACTGCTAGACCGTGCTTCGAGCCAGTAGTCAGCTACGGGCTTGCAAGGCGATTCGTGAAGCAAAGACGGACGGCATCTAATTGCGGACCAGCAACCTGAGACGTTTTTGCGACGAGCGAGGGTCCTATGGCATCCAGGGTGCCCTGCGTGACCCTGAGTTTGTGGAATGGTGAGACACATCCACAGCTGAGTCAAAGCTCGCTCGCCACAGCACGTGGAGCGTAAGGATGCCCCTTGGAAGGCACTCATATCAATCAAAAGACATGGTACACAAGCAGTGAACGAAGAGGTCGGGGAGTGTTCATCGGGTGGGCGGGGGCTGTCTGGAAAAAGGCGGTATGCAATTCCCGCAAAACGGGGCTCACATGGTGTCGTGCATGTCCGCAAATGGGGTAAAGACTCGGACAAGGCACGAAACCATCACCAGGAGGAACGGGATCTGCCAGGGTGACCAACCTAGACTGTTTACTGAAGCAGCCCACCGAGAGCTTGGTTTGTGAACTTGGCATCTCTGCACTACAAGAGCGCATAACTGCAAACTCCCACTTCAGACTCAGGCTCGAGGGCTTTCTGCTGCACCATTCAAGCATGAAACATGGGAACAACCGAGAACAGGGAAAGGCAGCTCAGCGTGCCGCCCACTGATTAGCTGCATTTCCGTCCGAGGCAATTCGAAGCCCAATGCTCCCAGATTCTCGCGGACATGCTGGACCCTGACAGAACGGAGACTCACGAGACATCTGCTGGCCCGGCCCGGCATGTCTCGCCTATCAGCATGAAACACCACCGCCAGCCCGAGCTGAAGAGCCCAGCGTATCAGCACCTTGCAGTGGACAGAAAAATGCAATCCAGCCTATGGCAGCGCGGCTGCCTGCGCACTGCTTCGGCCAGTCCGCTCCGCGATCGCAAGTACCTCAACCAGAAGCTGTCTGGGAGAAATCCGTCCTGCAACAATACGGATTTCTGGGCCCTTTCGATCCAAGGGCGTGGGCACGTGAGGATCATCAGTCGGACGGAGCGGCCGTGGCCAGTCTGACAAAAGCCTGGAGCACGCATAGTGTCAATCGAAGTTGAGAAAAAACAACCTGTTTGCAGCCGTCCATGCAGAGCTGAATCATCGATCAATCTGCTACCCTGGCCCAGTTGCAGCCAGTGCGACGGAGCGTTGGCCAAAGTCCCTGCGCAGTGGCACTGCACCACAACACATCAGACAAGTTCGACTCAAGGTCGACTCTATTCTATTCCCTATCCGCGTGGTTTGCTCTTTGATTCAGGTCTGAAATGGCATCCGTGTCAAGGGCCACTTGCCGCACTGACCGGAGAAGTGGCGTCTGAAAATCGGCTTTCGCACCTCCATGTGTTGCGCGACGGCCCGGGACCTAGGTCGAAAGAGTCACGTGTGACGGAGGAGAACGTCACCTGATTTCCCTAATGCGCAGCATCCTTCGTGACTTCGCTTCATGGCCGAGCAGTACCGAGCATGTTGCAGCCGCAGAAACGTCCAACTTCACTCGGGCTACGACGATATGGAGTAAAGACCTGAGCCAATGAAGTGCAGCTGCCTCTTCGCTAAACCGGATCTAGCGCAGCCTCCCTCACTACATCACCGATACCGTGGCCGTGCTTCAAACCACACATAGTGTTCCATATGCAGGGTATCTTGTGCTTTCGAAAATCGACAAAGATCCGTAGAGAAGATTCAGCCAGTGGTTTTAACACGCCAGGCTGAGATTTAAGATGCACATCGAGCAGCTTCCAGCCACACCTTGTCGACTTGCGAGTCCGTGTTCAAGAAGACACATTTCGGATGACTCGAGTACACCGCTGGTCCGTTCCACCGAGTGCGTTGCCCCCGCCGACTTCCCAAGGATACTCCGCGCGAGCAGCTGCGACGCAACTTTGATCATGTGATGTGCTTGCCTGCGCGCTTGTCTGAGCGCTTATAATGTCTGCGAAAGCATTGCTGGTGGATCTGATCTCTGCTCTGGCAGACAGGACATGAGTGCACCTGGCATGTGCGGGTGTCAGCCAATTCATATGAAACCGGTAGGTCCTTGTAGCAGTCCGTAAAGCGAATCCAACGGTGATCAATAATTTGAATCTATCTGTCCTGCTAGCATTTTGCCAGTGCATCTTTGACGCCTGAGCACTTGTAATGCTGTTGGTGGGAGTTTAAGCTTCGATGCATGTCGAGACGACAGTGATGCACTCGGAGAAGCCAGGACTGGTTGAGAAGTCGTCATTTCAGTGTGAAGGCCCTCCCATGTCTTGGTACCTCGGCCTGGCACTTATGCCACGTCAATGGAAAGTTAACATGTTGGCACCACTGCATTCGGTAACAAGTGGGGCTGCAGCCTGAGTTGCAGTCCGAGCTTGGAAGAAAACACTAGCTAATAGTAACTAACATGCAAGCATCATGCAAGCTGAGTGTCCCAAGCCGCACACGCACTGAGCAAATTCCACACCTGCCCCACGCTTTGGCAAGGCATCCACCTGCTGTCGCTCTCGTGCAGATCCACTGAGTTGTGCCTCATTGTGCCTCCTGCGGAGTGAAGTCCTTCACGCCGAGCGTGGCGACTCTGTGTTTGTCTCTCAGCCTGCAGCATGTTCTCCGGAAGAGCTGAGCATAGATGGTTTGGTAAGCAAGGCCATGAGGCCAGGATTCTTCCAACGCGGATACGGACATTGTTGATGAAAAAGACTAGCATACTGTATCCGATCTTCCGACTTTGCGCTTCGGTTTGATGCGCCTGCGTGCATCAACTTGGAACTCCCTGGCTATGCCCACCTCATAGTCACCTAAGTATGTGAATCGATGAGTAGTTCGCTCGAACTCGTCCCCGCCGTAGGATCCGAATGTTTTATGTCAGCAGAAGAACAAGACAAGGAACAGAGGATCTAAACCAAAAGAACTTTTGAAGTTTCTTCAATTGTTCGAGAACAGAGCGTCTACAACATGTAGAGCGCCAGCCTCTCCAGGTGTCGCCACCTTAGTTTATTTAATGTTTGACATTCTCAATGAGAAGGGCGCCTCTCCCCTCACTATTGGCCCCAGGCGTTTGAGACTCTGCTCCCTGCAAACAGATGCATTCGCTGTTGAACCATGAAACCATGTCAAATCACTCTTCCGTGCATATGCACATGAATGACATGTTGTGACCATGCTATAAACACATATACACACATAAATCACATAAATGCTTTTTTTGTATGGTCAAGCGTCTGGCATTCCCGGCTCCCCCCCCAATGGCATGGTCGGGTAGGGGTTGGGGGGGGTGGCTGGCGTGTGCGGAGAGGGGTCGTGGCGGTTGGGTGCGGTTGCGGCCAGGGGCCGGGTCGGGCCGGGATCTTACGCAAGCCCTAGGCAAGCCATAAACCCTATAAGGTAGGACGTGTTCCTGTTTCTATTAACCTTAACCTGCACGTAATGCTTTAAACCTTACACCCAACCTAAATCCCGCCCAAATGCAGGCTCTATGCTTGAAGCAGAACATAAACCGTCACGTTAACTAACCTACACCCCAAACCCTCCCTAAGCTCTTGTCGACTCGCAGTCTTGTAACTTTTAACTTTAAACCCTAAACCCCAAACCTCAAAAGCTTGAGCTAAACCCTAAACCCCCAAACCCCACAACCACACCAGAGGGTTCCCTTCACCACCCACAGGGGGGGGATCCTGGACCATGGACCATGGGGGGGGAGGAGGGGGAGCCGCGGAGCGCCTGACCATATATTTGTAATATATACATATGTACATATCCCTACATGAATTTACATGACAAGTTCCATCCCCTGCAACGGCTACTGCTATTGCTCTTACCACAACCGCCGCCCCTGCTAGCACCACCACCACCTCTCTCTTCTTCCACACAGCCAAAGGGACACGGTTACCCGCACCCCTCGCGCGCGCACGCGCCCTGGTGCTTGTCGGCTGTGGGACTGCTGAACATGATGAGGCAGGCTTCGGGACACCGTTGACGCCCTCTCTCTCTCTCTCTCTCTCTCTCTCTCTCGAGTCGCAAACGTCCGAGGGCGTTCATGCGTAGCCATTGGTAGGCTTGCTATGCCGGCTATCTGAGACAGCTTCAGCAGTATATGCGATGGCTTTGACATCGCACTTCACATTAACACTAACAACTACAAAAACATGCGCAGGAGATAAAAGCGCCCGGACCGAGGTCCCCATAAGCAGCGCTTCATACTCCTCATCACCACTACCACCACTGCCACCATCACCACCACCATCAGCACTACAACCATAAGGATTGCTGTTCTATGTTGTTCTTGTTGTTTCTGCTGCTGTCGTTTTCACAAGATACTAATCAGCATAATACTAGACCGGTAAGGATACTGACTTACAGTGACAGCTAGTGCCCCATTATGGTCGTTTCTTTCGCGTTCGATGACGCAGGACTTGTAGGTCCGCTTTTTTCAGCCAACCATTTCGTGTCTGCGGTGGTTTCGCCGGGCCTCCTCTCCTTTGGGCAGGATGAGCATGTCCACCGGCTTCCCCAACCTACAGTGCCATAAGCAATCTACTGCCCTCGGCAAAACAGCCTTCTTGCAAAGGCGCTTCGCTGCCACGGACTCGAGCTGGGCCTTGGCAACTCCCCTGAGAACAGATCACCAATAGAGTTACCTAGACTGTTGAGCGCGGCACAGCAGAGTTGAGGAATCCTTCCCACAGCACCGAGACGAACAGATCCGCCTTGTTCACCTCTCACAAAGTTGCAAGAGTCTAGAGCCGCTCGCCCTTGAGTTGGCTTAGATTCGAGCCTTGCTTCTCCAGATTGCTTGGCCTGCAGCTTGGGCCAAACCATGAGCCAGACCATCGAGCCCTTCTGAAGCTCAAAAACCCGAAAAGAGGTGTCTTCGAGACCCATTCATCTATCCCTACTGTCTAGGGGGCTCATAACAGCTGCGCCCGAATTGTTCGGATCGCTGTCGCGATAGGCGAACATCATTTGCAGTTTCGTCTCCCTCTGCTCGCCTATTTGTCGAATTAGTGGCAGAACTACGCGAACTGGATGCGCAAGCCACTATTCTTTGAGAAAAGCAGTTGCACTTCCAGCGACCAAGTCTTGTTCGTGCAGATGGGTCCTTCCAGGAGTTTAACCCAAGCTTCATGCAGAAAGGTTTGAGCTGAATCTTGCCAGAAGTCCCAGTGAGGCCAAGCAACGGGTGAGCTTTGTGTAGTTTAGCCAGTGCTTGACATGGATAGAACCCCGTTCCGGATTTCAGGACATTCTGTCGAGAGAACAGAACGAAGATGGCCTTTTAAGTGCTTGTAGCAGAATGAAAGATCATGGCATCATCAACGCCACGAACGAAAGCGAACGAATGGCCCAAGGCCGTCGAAAAGTCTATGCAGTCAACCGAAGGTCACGGGCTAAGCTCCCCCACCAACGACTTCAGCGACGCTTGGCGAGACCTGAACCGTGCAAGAACATAAACCCGGCCAGGAGATCTACAACTTCTTCACTTCTCATGATATCTCTCATGCCATGCCCTGCTTCCAGTGCCTGCAAGTGCCGGACCTTGGAGCACTTGGTGACACTTGAAGCGACTGCAAATTCTGCGGCTCGGTGCCTGACTCCCATCTGCAAAGCTTCTGCCACGTTGGAAAGCGATGGTCTGCCTGTCAGCTTCTCACAGATGGGAACATTCAGAGCATTCTGCTCGTCCAAGATCGACGCCACGTCCGGAGATCGAGAGGGCAAGCAGCCTCGTAAGATACGCTAGTAAGACTGCGTCGTGCTACTTCTGCTAACTGTTCATCTGACATGCGTTTGCACCGTGATGGCCAGATTCGTAATGCATCCCATGCCTGAAAATCCTGCATCCAAACATCCCCTGTCTTGCATGGACAGCAGTACCGCTGAACATGCTGCGTACTGGCTGGCATGGCGAAGGAATAAAACAAACAGCTTCGCACTGCGGCTTTGCAAGAAGCAGCTCGATGACTTTTCCCCTCCCGATCCTGTCCAAAGAACGATAAGTAAGATCCACGCGGCATTGACACACCACCCCTCAGTTGAAGTGTTGCTGCCTGCACGGATACCACATGGGTGCCATCCAATTGCAGCAACCTTAACGCCACTCATGACGACAAAAAGGCTCGATTCTGGTTACGGAGCATCCCATGGACTCAATCTGCACTACTCGACAAAGGCAGATCTGACCTCGGTCTCTGCGGGTATTTGGACGACAGCCTCGGCCGGGGCGCAACGGGTGATGTGGCAGTTCTCAGGAAGCCACTTTCCGAGAAAGCAAACTTGATGGTTCAGCGCTTCGTTGACACATGTCACTCGGGTGGCCACAAGGGGAAAGGGAACTCCAAGCCCAGCGGAGTCAATGGATGCCTCCAACTTCGCACAAACGAAGGCTGTAGCAACGTATCTCTTCCAATAGCACACGGTGAGATGGGAATCTCAACCTCGTCCAGCATCGGGTGAGCAGACCTTACCCAAACAAGACGGGATCTGCTGTGGTCCCACGCGAGAGGCAGCAACCAAGAAACAGACGAAAGAGGAGTCTGCAGTGACAACTGCCTGAAGTCATCGGCAATGACCGCTACTGCGCATTCAGCAACTATCTGCATCTTACCGCCTTACCACAGTACAAAAACATGAACAGCACACTCGCCTTCTCAGCTCCGACACCTTCTCTGCAGCCTGCAGGACACAAGAGTGCACAACGCTGGCTCAGCCACCCGGCTGCGAACCAGAATGCGAGCCAGACTGACCTTAGTTTGCACAGTTCATTAAATAAAAGGCAAATGAAGAGAAACGAAATGCGCGCTTTTATTAATTAAGTTGGGCCCTTGGGAAATCTTATTGTGCTTTTTGTTCAA
>CAJNDV010033552.1:239571-254779 GCA_905221635.1 Symbiodinium sp. CCMP2456 | reverse complement strand
AGGCGCGCTCAACGATTTTTGCGCGGCGCGGCAGCAACCCTGTTCGCGGGCAGGCGACGGCATGGTCGCCGTATGCGTCTACCCGCTGGCCACATCCCTGGCCAATAATTAGCAATTTCACGACCGGACCTCTTTGCGGAGAAAAGGGTCCGGAAAAACTTGGGCAGCTTATGTAGCACGAACTGAAGCGCAGTTTGCTAGTTGGTCGGGCTTGTATAGGAGCAGCCTGGGCTTTTGGATCGGTATTAAATTGTGTCGTGCATGCAGTGGCCATCAGAACGTTAATTCGGATCTCAGGATCTCTTGGCATGAGGTGTGCCAGGATGCATCGAAACAGTTCTGACGGTTCGGAACGGGTTCCAACTATTCAGGGACACTGCTGTATACAGTTCCCAAAAATGTGCCGATGGTTCCTAAAATTTTTGCAATAATTCCAAAGCCCCTGCGAGCAGTCACACATAAACAAACCACAGAGCATGCCAACGCATGCCGTGTACACACTCTGTTCGCCGTCCTTGCTCGGAACTGGTTAGCCGTGATCACGTGGCAGCCTCGGCAGAGCGAGACGGAAAATCATAAGCGGACAAACAAAACGAAGAAAACGAGAGATGCGAGTTCTGCCAGTGCCACGCATGATCGCACGAGACAGGGGCACCGTCAAGACATGGCGTGGGTCGCCCCAAACGCAAACAAACGCAGCGGCTCCGCTGTTCCGGTAGCGTGCTAAGTGCAAGACATTGCAGGACGCATGTCGCGATTTCCCGTCATTGTTTCCCATTGTCGCAGCTGCTTTCACGCGTTGCAAGACGCAGGTTACGTTCGATAGTTGGATGGCATCGGACAGATGGTGAAGGATTCACCATAACACGATGGGCATCTCATCATGTTCCAAATGAGGCATGCTTGGCAAATGCAGCAACAATATGCATGTGCGGAAACGAAACCAGCGATCGGTATTTGCAAACATATCATAAACAGAATTGCACGGCGAACTCTTTTCACTTCTTGTGTTGCACAGTGCGATGGTTTGCTTCTCTTCATGGCGCAAGGGCAACGGCAAATGCAAACGGGGCAGCATACAATTCTTTAGAATTCCCATCCATGGACCTGGCTGCTTTGCTAGGCCTGAAGCAGCAACAGAGCATCCTCTCCCAACCCGAAAAGATTTGACATGTTGGATTGGCATCCTTCACTACACGGTACATTATATGCAGCAAAGCAGGAATCGCAGCAGACATGTTCTGACGCAGCAAGCCTCCATGGTGAGTCCGTTCTGCGGACAACGAGGCGGGCCAACATGTGATGTGAAGCATGGATGCGTTCATCACATCCGGCAGGCCCCTGAACAAGGCGCGCGTTTGCAACAGCAATGCCAGGACCATGAAAGAGTGTTCGCGTAAGTGGCCGAGATTATTCACGTCCAGTGGCAGGAATAAAAGGTTTATGGCAGTTTTCATGTATGACACCACATTCGACACAAGTTAGAAAACCACAGCTGCTTTGTAAAAAACCTTGTAAACGAGTCCGGTCACAAAGCTTTATGCAATCCCGGCCCTGACGACTGGTGTGCTGGTGTGCCGATACAGCAGCACTCAATAACCGCAAAAAAATTAATTGCTGCTGAACCGAGCCCGAACAATCGCGACGACATCAACCCAGCACGAGAGCGTTTCAGCCATGTGTTCCCATGAATGCATTCAAGCCATGCGCCTCCGCGAAGAAGGCCCCGGCAAATTCATTTCGCTGGCACCTACTGAATGACTGCATTGAATTCCGATTGTGTCAGGCTGGCAAAGCTTTAGCAGATCCTGTGCCATTTGGTGCGGACAAGAAGGAAGCTGAACACAGTCGATTTTGATTTGGTGTAGAACTCTAAAGATTTTCTGAGCCGGACATGGGGTGGTTGTCCGTCAGGCACCCCGTCCATACACATCTGCGAAGGGTGGGAAGCAACTTCCGACTCCAACTGATCAAGCATTCGGCCGGAGCAGTCGATCTGTGGCAGGTCCCACTGGGAGGCGTTGCATGAACAAGGGATTTCGCGCTGTCGCATCGAAAGGTCGGCGTTCTTCCTCCGCAACATGCAGTCGCCGCGAGGTGCACCCAGCGCGAAAAAAACTGCTTTTTCGGATGGTGTTGTACGTTGATCGGCAGGTCCACAACCCGTCGGCGACTGCAGGCCAGATTTCCTGGAAGATGTGATCATTTGAAGATGTCTCCTTAAAACAGGTCGAGGACGAGGTTCCGCACCAACAACATCAACAGTGAGCGCCTTGGCCCTTGCCCAGGCCCTGAAACCTAGCCTATTACAACAGGAGCCTTGGCTTTGATGTATTTGTGCGTCCACTTGCTGGCAGTGTTCTCAAGAGTCTGTTTTGCATTTTGTTGGGGCCAAGGATACGGCACCATCTCGTCAAGACTGTACATCGACATCGTTCTTTTCACCGGTTGCTCATCCAAAGATTTTTGGCTGAAGGACAGTGCGGACGAGCCTGTGATCAGGCTTCGACATCCGAGCCCACATCACCAATGAGTGTTCAAAGAGCTTGCGCTTCTGATTCTTCAGCCATGAAGGCCGCATCAGACTGCATCATTGTGGCTTGAACGTGTACTGCTGACTAGTGCATATGAAGGACGGCTAGAGACTCAATGTGATCCACAGGATGAGCTGGCAGCTTTGCGGACACATTTCGAGGCAGGCACGTGTCGGTCGCAGAGACACATCAAGAAAGCCTTTTCACCTATCAGGCGATGGGGTGTATTTGCGGCAGGGTCAATCGGAACGAAGTGGCACAGACATGGCAACAGATCCTCCTTGCCCAAACTTCCCGTGACGGAATGTGGACCATTAAGTTTGTTTATGTCAGTAGGTCGCACCCAGGCAGTCGAATGCTGAGTCGTGCAGGTTGAAGCAGCTTTTTCAACGGCAGCCTCGGGCTCTTTTGCATTGTGGTTGATTGTGAACTTCCCAGCGACACTGTGTACCGACAAACTTTCAGATGTTGTTATGGAGTTTTGATCAACATGCCCCGAAGAGTATTTATTTTGAGGTTGTAAACGATTTGTGGGGGGATTATTGCATTCTGCGGACATGGATCGGCCTCATGTCATCGACAAAGAATTATTCATACTTGGCGATTCAAGTTGGGAAGATTTACAACCAGTGGGCAAAGCGCAGGCAGCAGCAAGTCCTGCATAAACTCGATGAGATCGCCAGTCCAGTCAGGTCTGCAGCTGCTTCCGATGAGCCGTCGAGAGATGCTTCACCCACAGCTTTGCCCCGGGACAATAGACCGCAGGTTTCCAGACCTTTGCTACACGTGGCTAGGCCGCTACCGCTAGGCAGCACCGAAAGCCGGCACTCGTCTGACTCCTGCGGCGCTGGCGTGCAAGCGTTGGCCTCTGTCGTGGGTTTGCAGCTCCGCTTTGCCTTGCGGCGCTGGGAAACATATGTTCGACGAAAGCGCTTCGATGAACTGCAAACCAAGGTTGTCTTAACGCTGCAAAATGTCTCGGCACCGGCTACCAACCTGCAGAATCTGCAGGGGCTGGAGATGCCGACAGCCTGGCCAGCGGCTGTGGTCAGGCAGAAAGAACGAGAAGATGCGTTTGCAGCAAATTCTGCGGTTGCAACACAGGCAGAGGATTATTCGAGATCGCCACTGGGAGAAAACTCGTTAAGCCCAGGTTTGCTTGCAGACTCGAAGCATGAGGACGGAAATCCCAGAATGCAAACAAACGCGACCGCGACCTCTGACGAAGACTTTGTCAGATCTTTGTCTGATGACCAATCCCGCGTGGACGAGATCATCAAGCTTGCGGCACTGTTGTGGGAATCTGGAAGTCTGGTTCAGGTCCAGCCAATGACGCTCTTGAGAGCATCCCTTCTGGTCCGTGTTGCAGAGCGTTGTCAAAAACACGTCATGCGGGAAGCTGTGCAGTGCCTGTGGAAGCGCTGTTCGTTGCAACGTTCTGTCGAAGAGTTGCTGGCTAAAGGTGATTTAGTACAGCGCAAGAACGAGTTCGTGACACAGATGCCCGTGGCTGAATCTGCCGCGATCAAGCAAGAGCCTCAAGACGTCATGATTGGCTACGAGGGCGATGGTGCCCAGCATGCCTATGCGACATCAGCGCAAGCGATTCCCGAGAGCAGTGGCAGCTTTGACGAGTCATCTCAGGTGTTTGACGGCCCTCGGGCAGAGTTTACTGCACGTGAGGTGGACTTGCCCACAGTGGTCACGCAGCCCTTCTCCAAACCCGCTTCAGAAAGCTTGGCAGAAGAGATTGTGGAGAACATCCCTTTCTCACAGAGGTCTCAAACACACGAAGCGGCACACGAGGTTGAAAGAGCAGTCCCCGAGTTTTCCGAGGATGCTTTGCCCGAAGTTCAGTCGGGCTCCACAGGTGAGGAGTCCGACATCGATGATGATGACTTAGCCAACCTGCTAGGTTGACCTTAGCTGTACATCTGACGCTTCGAAGCCGGCGCCGGGCAAATTCATGTTTCGCAGGGCTACAGCAGCTGAGAATTGAGTTAATGACCCGTACTTGTGAAGCATGCAAGCTGGATGTAAATAAGCATCAGCTTCCAATGCTGCTTCGATGAAAGTCGGAAAGCACGCGCCAGCAAAGCACTGGGCGAAGAACTGTTGCGAAGGGCACCGGGTAGCGCTGAGTACAGAATCTGCTTCCTTGTCAGGCGCGGGAGTCGGAGCTTCTGCAGGAAGTTGCCGAGCTCCGAGGAGCTTTGGCCACGGCTCGGATCGCACAAGCGGCTGCGGAGGCCTCTGTCATTCAGCTTCGAGGCGAATCCGAGGAGCTTTTTGCGTTAGTCTTCGAAGGGGGAACTGTGAGCGTCGCTTCGGGAGGTGATCGGTCCGAACCGACAGCAGAAGCCAGCAACGTGTCCAAAAGCCTAAATGGGGTTGATCGACATTCCGAAGAGCTTTCTCAGCTGACACTTGGCTGTGCTACTTTGTGACCTTGCAAATATACTTTTTGTTTGTACTATGGTCAAGAGCAACCGTCCTGTGCCAATCAGGCGGAGTCGGATCGCTTTGCTGGAGGAGAAAATCGCTGACAGTGACTTGGAGAATGACAGAAAGCTCACAGAGCAGCGGGTGATGCTCGAACAGCAGCTGGCGAGCCAGCAGCACAACTTCAGAAGTGAATGCGAACGGATTTGGAGAGCCGTGGCCAATGCCAACATTGCCGTGCAAGCTGCGACAGACTCTGGTGCTTCACGTCCACCTGATCCGGGTGCCAGCGCAGTGCTGCGGCAAATCTATACTGCAGTTTCCGAGCTTCCGTGAACGAATCTGCAGTTAAAATGCGCGAGATGATGTTGCCAAGCTGCTTTGCCAAACTGTCGTCCTGTGTCGGGAGTGAGGAGGCACTCCCAGTTGAAAATCTGCCCCAGGCCACATGCAAAACGTTTCGCCACGTCAGGCAGGAGATGGAGGCAGGGAGCATGTATTGATTGCATGCCACCGCGAATGAAAGGAACTGCTGCCAGGCTCTAGAGTTGTGGCCGTCCTCCACGCTCAGGTGCAGTGCCACGCAGTGCTCCATGGTGTCTTGCGCAACAACGTGACCGGGGGTCCTTGATGCAAGGCCTCCCTCGCCCAAATGGCCGGAGCAGCCATGGCAGGCCGTTTTCTCGGGATCAGTGATCGAACCCCGAACACACGTCGCACAATGTCTACGATTGAGATCGGTTGAGCTTAAACCATGTCTCACCGCATCGCCTGACGTGAGGTGTGCGCCTTACGTTGCCCTCGCGAAGGCAACGCAAGCCACTATGAAAGACAGTCATGCGTACTGGATGTGTGATGCGCTTCGGAGGGTGCTGTCGCCAACGCCCAACTGCAGCGCCAGAAGCTTGAGCCCCGGCTTTTGCGAAAAGGCTCAACAAAGACCCCCACCCAGCTCCGGAAGTTGTGCCTGGCGCTTTTCGGCTCGAGGCTTCTCGAAGCAAAAGCCAGGCATCGAATCGAGGCCCGAGGCCAACCCTACACATGTCTGGTTCCAGGCCAAGGCCTCGGCCCTCCGAAGAATTCTCTCCACGGCAGAAGCTGTGGACTTTGTGGGCAGGTCGGCGCAATCTAGAGGTCACCATCTCTGCAAAGCAAGTGGGGGTATGTCAGGTCCAGTCGGATCAGGTTCTTGATTCGCCTCCGTTTCATTCAGAGTTTGGCCTGTTGCAACTGGATACTGAGGCACTTGACCATGCAGTCGCGCTGGCCTTGCTCGTTCTTGAAGTCATATGCTGGCTTGTGGAAAGGTGGACAGGTCGCGTGGCTGGTTGGCACCTGTACCATAGGATTGTGAGCTACCTCCTGTTCAAGCTCTTCTTCCGCGAGGTGACGGTCGACGACCCGCACAGGGTCCTGAAAGTGGCAGGAAATCAGCGACTGATCTTCTGTTCCAACCACCCGACCGGCCTGCTCGACCGACTTCTGATTCAGCACATCTCACCCCGTCCTTGCTTCTGTTTGACGCAGAACTGGTTCTCGCACCGCGAAGTCAGAAGAAAGGTGTTGAAGATTTTGCTCGCTACTGGTACAAAGTTTACTGGTGGTTTGGTGATATCGCTACGTAGGATGAGTGCCAAGCTACATCTTCCGCACCTCAGGCCCTTTGAAAGCAAGATTTACGGAGGCATGACTGCAAATGCGACTGAGCAAACAAGATAAAAAGACAGAGAGGGTTCCCTCGCAAGACAATGGGCCCCTTTCACTAGAGACGAGCGCGGACCAAGAGTCATGTCACGAGTCATATCCAGATGTCTGTCAGTTCCGGGAAGTCTTGCAATGCTTGAGGTATACAAACGATGTGGAGATGTGCCTGCACGTCGTCCAAGGGCTGCCATTCACGAGAATGGTTGAATGCTTGGACAACGGCCATGCTCTTTGGATAGCTGTCGGCGGGTCTCGAGAGCTAAATCCGTACATACGCAAGGTTCACACAGGAGCTGCAAGAATCGCTTTGCAGGCTGCGCGATGCAGCGAGTATGAAGTGGTGCTTGTTCCGCTTCATCTCTGCTTCGAAGCGCATTGCCAGTTTAACTCAGCCGTGTTGGTCGAACTGGGGAAGCCGGTTCATGTTGAGCACGGGGTTGATCCAGACTCTGTCACTGGGCGGGAACGTGTGCGTGGTCTCACGGCAGCATTGAAGGAAAATTTGCTGCCTCTAACGAACTGGATGCCAGCAAAGCCTGATGTGGACTATGGGAAGAAGGGGTGCAGAAGTGTTGGGCAAACGCGATTGGCTGTCTCAGAGTGGTACCTGATCAGAGTGATTGACATGCTCGTTTGCCTGCACGCGCTGTCGACTAGCAACGGCCCTCTTCCGTGGAACGCACGTGTACAGCGAGTGCGAGCTGTGGCTCAGCATCTAAGCGATCAGCCCAGTGAGAAGCTCCAAGAGGCGAAGAAGGCCTTTCAAGATTTTGCAGCGGCCGTGCCGGAGGGCAAGTTGTTCTGTGTAGCCACAGGGACGTACTGGGATATGCCTGTGGCGTTGAAAGCCATTCCGCGAAGAAATCCTTCTGCGGTGCCCGGATTGACTCTGGCCGCTCTGAGAAACTTTTCCAGTGGTCCTCACCGATTTGCTGAGCGCCCAGCGGATCTTCGTGACTTGCCAGCTTCCTGCACATGCCGTTTGGCAGACCTCAGACAAGAGGCTCTACAGTTTATCGACTCAGTGATGGCATCGGTGCAGTGCAAAATAGAAGATGCAAAACAGTGTTCCATCGCAGCCTTCCGTCCCGTGTCTGTGAGTCTAGATGCAGACAGACCAGGGAGGGGGAACTGCACTCTTCGATTGAAATCCCTGGGGTCGCTTCCCCCTGTGTGTGATAGTCTCTTTCAGTCGTATGGGGGGCTCTTTGAACTACTGCAGTCACGGCATGCTCTGCGCAGGCCTCAACCACATGTCCTTGAGGGCAATTTGGAGTTCCTGAGGTCCGCAGGTCACTTCGCGGGATAGCCCGCGCTTTCATCCGGTACCGTCCATGGCGGCAGTGGCCAGCAGTGCGTCCCCCGAACACACTGGAGATGAGCCGATTGATCCTTCTTCGACTTCTTGCTGGTGCCCTAATCAGGTGCTTTGTCCACAGGCAGCGTCCAGTTGTTGACCGCCAACTCGCGCTGGGCCCTCAGACCAAGACAGTTGCATCTCGTCTTGTGCTTCAAGCCCTGGATGCGGTCAGAACGCAGGTGCCGCAGCAAGCCCCGTGCCCATGCGGGCAACCGTCGGCACCTTCACAGCTCGATCAGTGTCGCCACAGCGCACCGCTGCTTGGAGCATGAGCCTCCCAGTGGGGCCACATGCCCCTTCGGTGAGAGCTGCCTCTCCCGGCTCCAGAGCTCTACCTCACACCCAGAGTGTGGTGCAACCTGCGCCTCAGTGACAATAACAAATCTGGCGCTTCCACGCCGCATGAACTTTGCAATGCAGGTGCAGTGTGTGATGCGAGCTGCGGTGCAGACCGTGCAGCCCACGAATGCCCCAGCACCCAGGCTGGGGGGAATCTTAGGCTTAGGATTAATGCATTGTTTGTGCAGTTCGGGCCCAGCCAGGCGGCCAGCGGTTGGCATTGCTTTTCCTGGAGCGGCCCTACCTCCTGGTGCTAGCCATCAAAGGCTTGGTCAGTCTGGAGCCTCATGCATCACGTGGTACACTGCCAGCGCCTACAGACACACTGCCATTCGTTGCGCCCAAACTGAGAGGTCCAATGCCACATGTCACGGTAGCTGCCATGGTCGCTGTCGTAGAGGCTTGCGAGGCTCCAGGCTAATCTCCCGAATCGTCCAAAGTGGTGATAGGGACATGGTGTGAGATGCCTTTGTGCATCAGGGTACCTCAGCGATGAAGAAGGATGCCGTTTTGGTTTGCATCTTGATCATCTGCGGGATGACGCTGCAGCTGCCTTTTGCAAGTGTGCGCATCCGGAGGATACCCCCTCGACGCAGAAAGAATCGGATAAGTGAACCGACCTTCAGCATTGACCGCCCCCTTCTCCCATGGAATGCGGCCATGGTGCCAGAAGGTGAACAGACCCAGGACGCGGCGGAGCTTTCCGAGGCTGTGATGGATGGAGTTGCAGCCGCTGCGAATGAGGCAGCTGCTCAGCAACTCATGCTGGGACCCGCAGTTGCTCTGGCACCAAGCTCGGAGAGCGTTCGTGCAGTTCAGCAAGAAGGAGTTGCATCTATTCAAGACGCCTTGTCGCAAAAAACATGTCAGCGCCTCCGTGCTTTCGTGTTGGGAGAGCTGTCTAAAGCCTGCAGAACCGTGGAAGATGACCCGACGCAGAAGTACACCTTGTTTTCGCGGGACATACGGGAAACCCGTGCATCAAAGACTGCACTGGAGACCCGGTTCGAGCTGCAGTTGCCACGTACAAACATCACCGAAACCGCCCTCATGGAAGTGCTCCATGGTCAGGTGGGCAGTACGCTCGTGACCCTGGCAGGTTCTGATGCAAGGCTCTGGGAGTTCACAGCCATGGTTGCCGGCCTGGTTCGAGCATAGTGTTCCCATGTTTATACGAAGCACAAATAGTCAAATACAGTTCAAGGCACAGGATGCTGACTGAGGTTGCTATGCCCGATGCTATTCCTCAGCGCTTGCATTGCGACACTGGATCACCCTCCCCAGCTTTATTCACGACATTCGTGGCCTTGCAGGATGTGACCGAGAACATGGGACCCACACGGTTCCTGCTGCAAACGAACCGACAGGCGGCCCACCGGCAATTCTCAGCAGACAAGACCTCTTTTCTCAATAAGGCAGTGTCACGAATTGCCTTGTTGCAAGAAGGGGATGCCGTGGTGTATGACAGTCGAGTGTTGCACTGTGGAACGGAGAATCACTCTGACAAGCCACGGGTGTTGCTTGTGCTCACTGTTCGACACGTGGAGGATGTGTCTGTGGACCCTGCAACACAGAGGACACGTAGAGCTTATTCGACGACAAAGGTGCTTTCCGAATTGTTAGAGAAAAGAAGCTTCATTGCACTGCAGGGGGCGGAAAAGCACGTGCTGCCCTGCGGTTCTCCATGCTGATGTTTGCTGCACAGGTTGAGCCCTCGAGTTGCATCCTTGAGTCCTTCGCGTACCTCGAACGCTGCACCGCTGCAGTGTCCGCATGCAGCACATGGGGCGAACCTCAGGTTGCAACTATGCGTGATGCTTTGTCGATAGCAGAACAACGTTGTCTTGACATGTGTTTTAGGTCGAAGGCTGGCCCCATCATCCCCGTCGTCCGACAGATGGATATGATGCCGGTCAAGCAAAATCTCGGCTACCCGAAGGCGGCATCTCACCCTTGCGCAGCTGGCCCGACACAGACGAGCCAGACGGCCAGTGGAAGCCCTATCGCTTCGATGGAGAGAAGCCGAGGCTCTGACAAGAAGGCGCAGCAGGCTAGTGTCTGCAGCCCTGTGCGCTGTGTGCTGTTGGATGGGTCCCGCCGCGGCAGCCCAATGCGAGTCCAGGAGGCATGCGTGAATTCTACCCAAGGCAGTCCGGTCCTCTTGGGAACTCCCAAGTTGTCGAAGCATCCAGATGCCTCCAGCCGCGGCACTCCTGTTCGCATTGTAGGTGGGCCGCCAATGCAAGGGGCCTGCTGCAAGACTGAGCTTGCAGAGAATGCGCGTGCTGCTGCCTGCGCTGCAGCATCTCCCATAATTCAGCCGGCAGGATCAGGCATCTCAGACCCACAATCTGAGACTCGGACTCCCAGTGGCAGCTTGCAAAGTCTTCCAGTAGTGAGTGGCTCCTGCAAGCTGATTGGACAAGCAGCTCCGTGCCCTGATCCGTTCCTTTCGACTGGGCCATCGGCAGCTCCACTCTCACCAATGGCACGCACACCTGAGCCACCAGGTGACGGAAGGAATGGCAGTTGGTCAGGTCTGGATTCCCGCCAGAGCTTGACGTCGTCTTTCCTCGGCAACGACAACAGCTCCCCACCGCAGTTTGGCTCAGCCAAGATTCTCCATACCTCTTCGAACAAGCACCGGACCCTATCGCCCGGTGCTGCATGCGTAGTGCTGCCGCCTAGCCCCGAGATTGCTCCTCGGAGTGTTGGGCCGATAAGCTCAGACGTCCAGGGGCCTGCAGGTGAATCCCATATCCAAGCGACGCTGTTCGAGTTGTTTCGCGTGCCTATCTCCGAGCCACATGTTGCAGAGCAGGTCGGAAAGGAGATCGCCAGACAAGCAGAGACTCTGTGGGACGATTTGGTGATCCTCCGACCGGTGCAGAATCTTGCAAGCGCCGTAGCTCGTTCTATATCAAGCTCAGGCCAGGCAAAAGATGAACCGCTTTGGACAGAACATCTTGGTGACGAAGAAGCATATCAGGGCTGGTGGAAATTTCTGTTGGCCAGGTATGGGTTGTCTGGCTCCGGAGATTCGATCTTGCATGCGGAAGTCACTGATCTTGCAGTTGCAGCATGCCGAATGCTTCGGGATCATTTTGCGCCGTCCAAGTATGTGCGGAATCTTCGAACTGTCCGATCTGGCGCCAAGCGAGTGCATGATCGTTTCTGTGTGAAAGTTCAGAAGTACATAGTTTGCGTGTTGCAGCCCTTGTGAGATGCCACTGACCTTGTGGTCAGTGTGGCAGTTCAGGTTATGACAATTTTCGACACCTCTCCAGCTCGACCTTTGCAAAACACTATCGCTGCCGGAGTCGTTGCTGAGCACTTCCATTAGTCTTGGTCTGTGACGTTGTGACGTTTGGCTCGGGACAGCCCCTCCTGCTTGTCCCGACCAAGGCTTGAGCTTCGAAGACCGATTGTGCAGCCAGACACGCAAGAGTCAGCTGGCGTGCCCAGCAGAATCCTGGCTGCAGATGTAGGCCCTAGGCATCTTTTTTGAAGTGACCCCATGAGTGGAGCTTTGCGCTTGAAACTTCAGCAGGACCAGCTTCGAGTCGAAGTGGAAGTGTTGAGAAGCCTGGAGCATCCGCATCTTCCGCGCGTGGTTGAAAGCTTTGAGGCAGTATGGGCAGATGGCAGTATAGGAGTTAGCAATTCAGGCCGTCGTACCGAGTGTTTGTTGACTTGCAGCTGCGACATAGACATGACCAGAAGCAGATGCAGCATGGCATCAGGTTGAATGCTTGCAACCACAAAAGCCGGCCATCGGATATGAGCTTGTCATTAAGTTAGCAGGATGAAGCGGTCGGAAAAGCATAATTGGGAACTGTGAGAGGTTGAGCGAGGTTCTGTTCCAACAGGGTCATCCTACAGCCTAGTACATGCTTCCCTGAGCTTATGGTTTTTGGTTCCAAGAACTTGCCGCTGCTACCGGCTACCCCGTGCCACATGCAGGACTTCAATGACATCTACATAATTTCCGAAATAGTGGACAACGTGCGACTTCTGCATTTCATGCAGACGCGCTTGGACATGCGGACTGGAATTTCTGAGGGCTGGCTCGCACAGGCTGCCCGGCGAACTCTTCTTCGTGCTGTGCAGTTTCACACGGTGCATTTCTGCGAGATTCTGCGAGCATTTGGTGATCAGGTCTTCAAGCAGATCTTGGAGACCTTGAGCTACTGTCATCAGCTAAAGCCTCACAGCCTCGTGCACGGCGATATCGGCCTGGAGACCGTAGGCCTCGCCTCTGTCTCGGACGCCGCCTGCGCGCCCCACGCCGCTCGGCCGCATCGTGGTGCCGCTGCCGAGCTGGTTGTAGCTGCCACGCCGAGGTGGTGATTTCAGGGCTTGGTGTCGCCGGCACGCTGCCTTCTCCCTCACTGCGGTATACTTTGCGACTTTCTGGAAGGCTTTCCCGGAGTTCGCAACCGGTGTCCGAACTGATCGCACCGCGTTCAGATGTCGAAGAGCTTTGCAGCCCGAAGCATGGCGGCAGTTGGAGTATTAGGCTCGAAGCACACGTTGCTGTAGTGCTCACGTAGTCGGCGAAGGAAGCACGACGTCTGGTGCTGCGGCTGCTTGCTCTACCTGCTGCTTACAGGGCACGTCCCGGGTGATGCATTCTTTGGGGAGACTTTCCGGCCGAAGGCGAGCAGCCCAGATTGGGCTCTTGTCCGCCACGCTTCAGCACAGGCAGAGGCACTGTGCTCACGAATGCTGGAGAGAACCCTGGCATAAGCAATGTCAGACCGTTTCTGTTCGGTTCAGCTCTCGTCTTCATTCCTTCTCCCTTGGTTAGATACTCCAAGGTGATGCAGCCCGAAGACCGTCCGCAGCAGACTGCCTTTGCTATCCATGGCTACAGTCCGGAAGCAAATTCTGCTTCAAGATGGTCCCCTTGTCCGTCTTAGAGAAGATCATTCAAATCGAGCAGCAAAACCAGGAATGCAAGGACCTCGGGTCGCTGTTGTGCTTTTGTGATGCCATTGCCACAACTCGGACCTGCGCAGGAGGTCGTGGGAGACGTCGTGGCTGAGTTGAGCTTGAGATCGGTTTCATGCGCGAGCACAGCCTTTGCAACCCTTGCAATGCCCTCACAAAGCTGGGTAACATGGCCCTTATTTAAACTCGCTGCATCAGCATGTCCGGGCTTCGGAACTTGGCATTTTTGAAATGCTGCAGCACTGACCTGGCAGGGTGATCCGCTCGAATCTGTGCAGCTGAGACTGGGCAGAACGTGGTTTCTTCCGGCTGCAGAGGTCGGTAAAGGGAATTCCACGTCGCTTTGGCACGAGTCGGTAGGCTGGGTGGAGAAGGAATGCCCGGATTTCGTTTCGAAATCGAGCAGACAGTAAATCCTCATTCAATGCATGGCACGCCCCATGCCTCGACATAGCTGACGGCATCCGGCACCCTACATCGGAGACGCGTCCTTTTTCCAGAAAGAAGTTAGAATTGGAGGCGGCATAAGGTCGTGCACTTGCGAAAGAAGTTGCCGTGGCTAGTTCCTACGTTGGGCCTTGTTGGGGTCAGCTGCGACATCACCCTTTGCAGTTGTGGCAGGCCAGACATTTCTACGAAAAGACGAGAGGGATCCACGAAGGGTTAGTGCCGTGGTGTCGTTTTCAGAAGCTGTGCACTCTCAGGACGCCTTTTCTCTCGGCTGCTCCGCTTCTGCAGCTTGGCATCTCCGTGCCCTTGGCAACGAACGCACCCTGCAACTGGCATTGGCCTCGGCGTCTGGCAGGTACCGAATGTCGAGAAGGTCATGCCTCGGCCTCGGTTCTACGAACGCGGCGCTGCTTGAGGGGTTGGCATCCCCACAAGAGCCCTGCAGGCGGGCCTTTGCCGTCCCTTCTGGCCTGATCGCCCACGGATCCTTCGTGAAGCGCCACCGGCTCAGATGATATGGGACTGGGCTGAGAGGGAGAGAGGAGAGAAGAGAGCAGAGACGAGGAGAGAGGAGAGCACAGAGGAGGAGTTGCCCGACTGCAGCTATTGAAGCTCAGTGTTGTGATGTCGTCATCCCCCTTTGCACTTAGTCTAGACATGCCGGATGCATCTGTGCTTGGGTCTATTGGAGGAGGAATGGGGAGTCCTCCTTCGGAGACTCAGGTGCTCAGCGATCTGACAATCAAAACTGTGCAGGATATATCCATGGGGCAAGGTGACGCCTGTTGACGACGATCGACGAATTGAATCAGCAGATCAGCAGGTTGTTTCGCCAGAAGGAGAGCATGAGCAAGATGCCGAATGTGCCGGAGGCGGGGGAGGCGCCAGAGGGACCGCCAGCAGAGGCGATGTCGGTGATGCCACCGCCAAAAAGAATGAGGACACATGAGCCCAAGGAGGCCCATTCGTCTAAACCCAAGGAGGTGGTGTGCAGCACAACGAGACGAACAAGCCGGCGGAAGAGCACGGCCGACGATAGAGCCACGTATCAGGTGCTGCAGACATCAGCATGGATTTTGTGGTTGATCAATCAGGTGCTTACCAAGGTCGTGGAGGGTAAGCCCTACGTCAAAGGGGCTTGGTTTCAGCAGGTGACACCTGAAAAGCGGAAGCACATCGAGGAGGTGCTGACTGCCATCAAGGAGGCAGTCCCCGAGGAGCGGGATGGGCTTTTCCAACGGTATTGGCCCCGCTGGAAGCTGGAGGGCAGCCACGCCGAGAAGCTGGCACAGGCCGGGGGTTCAGAGCGAGGGAGAGTCGAGGACAGAGAGGGAGAGAGGGAGAGGGAGAGAGGGAGAAGAGAGCAGGGCCGGGGACCGTTCCAGCCGGAAAAATGGACAAAAAGGCCAAGTATCCAGCCGGAGAA
>CAJNDV010033552.1:212852-234748 GCA_905221635.1 Symbiodinium sp. CCMP2456 | reverse complement strand
TTTAGAGGCTTCCGCTACCTTCTACAACTCTCGATTCAGAGGGATCCTTGGAGGGTTAGAGTTAGAGGGCCTTGATGCCCCTAAGAGGGACTCGCCCCCTAAAGTTCCTTATGACTGATGCATTCAAAACCAGAAAGTCTCGATGCTTTGTGTGAAGCTAGGCAAAGGAAGTGATGAGCTAGTGTGGTGCATGTTCTGCTTCGTGGGTGGAGTGTTTGGGTTGACCGGGTGATCCGCAGAGAAGCACACGCACACGGCAAACACAGTGGAGGTTCGTGCACTGGAAGGCGTGCATTCCAGCCAGGAAAAACATGGAAACAATAATCATGGCAGGCTCGGAAATGTGTGCCACCGGACAAGCTCGCATGCATCAGCAAGTCTGGGAGCAAGAAGAGTACAGAGCACAAACAGCGCTACTGTAACGAGTTCGTCAATGTTTGTTCATGGCGGCCTTGGATGCTTGTTTTTAACCCTTGCTTGTGCTCACGGCTGGTGGTGCGTGGCTTTCTTCAAGTGACGTTGAAACCAACGATCTCGAATGTTTTCCAAGCCCGAGCAAGGCACAAGTGGCGTGTGGGAACCCCAAATCGAGTGATTCCGTGCGCTAGCAGCATGCGCATCCGGACGGTTGGGTTCTTCAAGTCGAGCACGAAGCTCGAGATTGAGCAAAGCCAGCTGGATGTGATTTGCGTTTGATTTGCTGCGCATGTGAGGTTGCGCTCCTCCTGTTCTTCGTGGTGAACTTAATCATGCGTCAGGATGCAGTTGGTGGGGAATTCCGTCGAGCATCTGCCTCGGAGAGAGGGATGAGTGTTTCAGGAGTCCATGCTCTATGTGCCCTGTGTTATGCCGGGAATGCAGACCCCAAGCTGCTTGGCATTGAATTCAAGATGGCGGACGCTTGCCGGAAACTAGATGATCCGGCCCCTGAGGCGATAACCCAGAAGGCATGCGCAGCCCTGTGCGAAGCTTAGTCGCGGTGTCATCGTAGTTCACTCTTGCTTGCATGTATGAAGCTCCTAAGGCTGACAGGCAGATGAAGTTCGAAGATGCCCCACCCCGATACCAAGCACTCCAACAGAGACTGAAGTGGCCTATCCCGTGAGGTCTTTCTGGAGACAGTTGATGGCTTGCAGATTCCCTGGCACTGTCAACATTGTTGAAGCTGTAGGTCTCATGTTGATGTCACATCGGAGCAGCCAAGGCGAATTCACGCATGGTTCTTGCCAGCAGGAGATGATTCTGTCCCCAGCTTAGCTCTCAGGCCCCGAGACCCTTTCAGGCATGTTTCAGGCGAGACGGGTTACATCAGCAAACGATCGAACCTCCGACTTGTACTGAGGTTCAATTAAGTAACCGCCCGTGTGGCAGGGCCTTTGCGTTCTGAGGGTTCAAGTTAATTTCCATGAGGTCGAAAAGGGGGACACCAATGGCGGGGTGGTGGTCTCCCTCTCCCTCTCCCTGTCTCCCTCTCTCTCTCTCTCTGTCCGGCTCTCTGTGTTCACTCCGGAGGAATGCACTAGCTTCTCGGCCTGCTTGGGCACCAATTACAGTACAGGAAGAGTGTCTCTGGGCACCTGAGGCAACTCGGTCTGCGCCGACGCTGCTCTTCTGCCACGCAAATGCCGGGACTGATGTGGGGTTTGGCAAACACATCCCCGAAAGGGGAAAGCAAGCTGTTCTCTGCTACCGGCAGGAATATTGGTCTTCGCATTCCAAACTTCGAGCATCTCATCAAACGGCTGCAGGTGAATGCGGCCAGCTCAGCGAAGCCATGTTTCTGATGTTTCTGCGGTGGCAATGGGTGGCATTGGCATGACCCTGTTTAGGTCTTTGCGCTCGACTATCGGGGATATGGCCAAAGTGAAGGCATCGGTCCCGTTATTCAATCTCGGACTTGGAACCACACAAATGCACGTTGGCCAGGAACTCCTTCCGAAGAGGGTCTTATCGAGGCCTCGCTGGGGTTGCCGGCGAATCTTTCCTTTCTGGTATGACCCGCATCTTGTTTATGCATTGAGGATGCCTTGTGTGCGTGGAGGTGGCTGCAAAAGGTGCGACATGTGGATTTGCTTTCACAACTCTGGCTGTCTGGAATTGGAGCCTGCAGGAATCTAGTGCAGGGCGCTCCCGCCTCGGCGCAAAGTCTTGAGAAGGGAAGGCGTCTGTTGTGGCCACGGTCGAGTGAGGTATAGATGCCGAACAGCTTTTCGTTTTTGGCAGATCTCTTGGTGGAGCCCGGCCCCTACTCTGTCAAGCTTTCGCTGCCATCTAGGCGAAGCCGCTCGGCTCGGCAAGGAAACTAATGGCCGCTTCCCGCATCCGATGTCCCAGCATCATCCGTTCAGGCTTTGCAGCTCCGCACATCTGCCCTGCTACGCAGGTGTAGCGGGAAAAGTCATCTGCCAAAGGAATCAAAGGCTTGCGTTTCGCATTAGGGCTTATGGCGTTTGAAGCCAAATCCTCAACGATGTCTTGCTGCAGTCACGATCACGCATCCTTGAATTCCACAAACCGAGGCAGTTACCATAGCACTTGCCTCTGAGCTTCAGAAGCGTGCGCAACAGCCGCTACCTTGGAGTCGGCTCTCGAAGCAGTTGGTGCTTTCTTTTTGGCTGCCCTTCGTGATTCGGCAGGCCGCTCCCAAGGGGTCTCATCTTAGAGAACACGTCAGAGACTTGGTCTGTTGTGCCTAGCGGACCGTTGATCTTAGCGACAATGCCAGGTTCACATCCATTAGTGACGTTGCCAGCCTCTGAGTGTAAGTTCGGTTTGGCTGACTTGGATCTTGTCCAGACATCGCCGAGGTCAATGCGCTGTTTCCCATTTTGGCATTCGATGCTTTGTGGCATTGGTCAGAACGCGCTCAAGCCAAAGCTTCTCCAAAACTCGGGCCTGCGACTGCAGATTCTGTTGTCAGGAAAGCCTGAAAAAGCGTTTCCTTCGAATAAAATGGGCCTCTCAACTGCAGTGCAGTCTCACGGACTTGAGTCTGTCAGAGTTCGTATCGCGAAACGCGAGCCTTGCGCTCAGGAAAGCATCCAAAGAGTTCCGGACCTCGAGGCCTCCTCGCACCCTGGAGTAGCTCTGAGGCTCTGAGAAGAGCTGCAACATGAGGTACCAATGCTGTTCCTCACAGGGGAAAAGGAGCCTCCACGCTGCTTCAACGGTCCATACACGGTGAGATGAGCCTGAGGATGAGATGATCCCTCCTTCCCACTCCCGACTTCTGCATGCGCGAGCAGAAAAGTCCAGGCACGGCTCTGTCCTGGGTGCTCATGTGCGGCAAACAACGGCCCCTAGCGCTGCCGAGCATTGCAGTGCTTCGCGCAGGCTTAAGCGGCAGGTGGCTCGCGACTCAGATCACCCATGAAGTGTGCCAGAAGTCATGTTCCCACCCTGATCTCCAGGTGTTTCCAGAGGGTCACCACAACGATACGTGGGAGAAGGGTGGCGAGGAGTGGCTTCGGCTGCACGGATGATCAGGTCCCAACGGCCAAGCGTGCTCATCAGTCTCGAATGCTGCTGCTCAGGTATTGGGAGGTGCAGGCGACTTTCCTGCAGGCCCGGATTCCCAAGTCGCGCAAGTTCCGTTAAAGTTCAATTCTAGACGATAGATAGCCGGCTTTGGCGCTCTAGTGACTCTGGTCATGGTACCCAGCCACAGACCCCAGAAGGCGTCAGAACCTGCCAAGTGGCTTTCGGGCATGCCACGTGCCAGCCGAAAAGGATGTCAGGATGCTTCAAAATAGCCCCTGTGACGAGATATCCATCTGCGATGGTTCTACATGAGCTCGTGGTGTTAATTCTCATCCATGAGGAGGGCCAATTCATACGGCAGCAGAGCTCAATGCTCAAGTGTTGTGGCTGCAGGAGTGTCTCTCGCAAGCTGCAGGTTCCAAGAAGGCCTGCAACTTCTGATCCGATTGTAGCATTGGTTTCCTGGCCTTCTGAAGGTGAACTCGGAGCCTGTGCAGGCTGCAACATGTACTTGTCGCTTCAGGGCAGAGGGGCCCCTTGTGTTTTGCTCTGCTTCTTCAGGTGCCGGAAACCACCTGATGCCGCTTGAGACCTTCCTGAGCGGCACGTGAACGTGATGGGAGCAGTCAGGTTGCGGATTTGTGCCGTCTTCGGCGCCCCTTACTTGCGAACCCACGTTCTGTCTCCCGAGCCCTGGAAAGTCGCAAGCCTGCAGCTTGCACAAAGCCGCGGCCTTCAGATTCCGCGAGCTTCTCCGAGAGGCATGATGCCCCAACGCGATCTGCAAGCCCATACAGTCTTACAGGCAGCAGGAATCCAGAGTGGGACTTTAGCTTGCGGGAATCGCTTGGGACGGCATCGTGTCCTCGGGGTTAGCCAGCATTCCCCTGGCTTGCTGCAGCACTGTCCCAGAACATCCGGGATAGGTTGCGCGTAAGCGCAGTGAAAGCGGTCTAAGCTAGCATGGGTTCGACATGTCCCGAAAATCAGCCTTTGATCATGCCCGTGCTTGCAAGGGGTTCATGCGCAAGGGTCGCCAAGATCTACAGGTGTGCAGGCATCGTCTGACCCGTATTGGGCTTCATGGAAGACCCCTGGACTGTTTGGAATGCCTTGTACCGATGCAGCCTCCAGCGTGAGTGTAGGAACCGCAATTCACACTCGCTAAGCCGCTAGTTTTTTCAAGCTTGCTGTATGACTGTCATTGCTAAGTGGCTTGGTCAGATGCTGCCAATGCTCTGCAGCGCAACTGGCCATGAGGACCGGCGTCGCTGGCCGTTGCTGGGCGTCGGTTCTGTTGATCTTGGGACCTTCGACAGGCACAGGGTGTGAGACCAGAGGGCCTCAATCACCACATGCGTTGACGAAGCTATGGGACAAGCAGACCTTGGCGTCTTTTTCAGTATCACAGCTGCAAGCCTTTGCGTCGATGGCTTGCGGGCGCTGCCCCCTGCTCTCCCGGGCCGTGCGCTGCACAGCCCGCCGGGCCGGCCTTGGCGGCCTTGGCCCCAGGCCACCGGAGGCTTGGAAGCACCAGGCATACGCCTATTTGAGGGAGGAGGCCGCATTGGCACAGCGCCAGGCCAATGGAGCACACAAATTCGGGAACCCAAAAGCTAGGCCCTAAACCCTCAAGGAATAGACCTCCTGCCCGAATTTTCAGCGAGACCCGGAGTTTCAGGCACGAGCCATGATGAGGCACGTCTGGTCGAACTACGAGCAGCGTGCTTTTGGGAAGGATGAGCTGAAGCCCGTTTCTGGGCGTGGAACTGATAGTTGGGGCGGACTGGGTCAGACTTTGGTGGATTCGCTTGACACTCTTTGGCTCATGGGCTTTCACGAGGAGTTCGATCGGGCCGCCGATTGGGCGGAGAGCCATCTAGACTTCAACAAAAATTTGAATGTGAATTATTTCGAGACCTCGATTCGTCATTTGGGCGGCCTGGTCTCTGCCTTCGTTCTCAGCAGCCGGCCTGGCTTGCTTGGCAAGGCCAATGACTTGGCCATGAGGCTTGCTCCCATTTTTCCGAGCCCCCAGGGTGCCAAGCAGGAGCTGTCCATGTCCGACCTCAATCCGGGTACCGGAAGGCTTCAGGACTGGTTCGACGGAGCCAAGCGCTTTCTGCACCAAGTCTTTACCGACACCAGCGATTTCTCTGGAGAGTTGGACTTCGATCTGGGCGACCTGGTCGAGGATCCATCTGGACATTTCACAAACGACGAGAAGAGGGCGAAGAAGGATCACACGGCCCTTCCCCTTTCCGATGTGAACTTACAGACAGGCAAAACGAACGATCTTGCAGGATACCTCTCCTTAGCTGATACTTGTAAGCACTTGTCACTTTTGTTTTTGCTGACCGTTTCAGTTTTTCAGCATGATAGTTGTGATGCATTGGCAGTGCGACTTCGAAAAGCTATAGATAGACATGACAGATCGCGCAAGGAGACTTATGTGCCGCTGGAGTGGAAAGCTCTGGCGCTTCTTACATCTAACTGCAGCTATGCAGTGCACCAAGACCAGGCACTTGTGCGGAAACCACAGACTTTGAAGGATGCTTAATCTGGGGCACAGCATGCCGGGTCAGGGATCAACACTGCCATATGCGGTATCCTTACTGACGAAAGTCTGCGGGGTTTGTTCTGGTGGTGCGGCATTCAAAAAGCCGTGGATATAGCGAGGATGGGCGACTAGGCCCGGCCAGGTGCAACAAGCGGCAAAGGCTCAGAATCGGAGCGGTGTCGAAACCTTATTAAAACCGCAGCTTGAGGTTTGAGGAAGGTTTACAGCACGTGGACCCTATAGGTGCAGTAGGAGAGGATTGCAGCCGAGCGGTTCCCTTCTGCTTGGTGGGGCAAGAGGCCAGGGCCAAGCAAAATGGATAGGCAAGAAGTGAAGCGACTGTCATCCACTAAGCACCGCAGCATGTGACCCGCGTTTGAGAGCCAAGACTTTCTTAGACTTAGCAAGGCATGGAAACAGAGACGACAGTGGCATTTGCGAGCAAGCGCTAGCCAGATCAACGCATGCCTTGGCGTGCAACGGAAGAAGGCAGACAGGAGTGTGAGGAAAGCATGAAGGAAGGAGTGATCTCACGGCTTCTGGCAAGAGCATCGTGCGGCCCGGTGGAAGGTTTACGAATACTGATTCCGCAGCGTGCTGACGGCTATGATGCCTTTCCAAGTTCAAGCGTTTGCACTGCTAATTGTTGATAGACCAGCGAGTACGGGAAACAGACCCGTGAAGGATGTCATCCCAAACAGGTCCTTCATGTTCTGAACGAAAGCGCTGGCCTTGAAACGAGGGGCTATGCTGCGATTCTTTTGAAGTGTTTCGGCAGCAAAGACTCGGCTGGCCCAGACTTGCACATACCAGCGCACAGCTGGAGTCGAGCTGAGGAAGAATGGCTACGTCCATGCTCTTTGGCACGGACCCATCCAGTCGTGTACCATGAATGCTTTCGGTTTCTGATCCACGGCGAAGCGCATGATGTCACCTCCCGCATACTCCTTTCATGCCCTTTTTTTGCTTCGGGGCGACGAGCAACGAGGTTCTTCAGGTTTCGACCATACATGACCAGCCAAGGGGATGCAGGACAATCGCATTTCACTTGGAAGCCGTGGCGACTCTTTCTACGATCCTGTGCGGCATGGAGGTGCAGGATAATCAGAAGGGTTGCAGCGCGCATTGTATGCACAACTCTTGCACCAAGGAGTACTTGCTCAAGGATGCTATCTTCTTGGGAGCCCATGCAAATCCACTAACGCTGAGCGTATGGGTTGCCTGGAATCAATGTGCAGGTTTCGCTGGATTTCTTTTGTTTGGAAGGTTGCTTGCAATCCCGAAGAGAAAGCCAAGGGTGCCTTTCGTGCCAAGCTGCGCAATCTTCTGGTGGAGGTCGACATGCCCAGGTCTCCTGATGCAGCTTTTGGAAGGCTTTCAGTGTCTAGTAGCCCCTGCTCTCTGTCAGGCAGGCTCGCAAGCAAAACCGAAAAGGCATGAGCAAAGGCAAGGCACATGGGCTGCGTGCTGGTCGTGGTGTGGACAAGCGTGGGCAGCCTTTGTCATGTCATTTGTGACGTCTGAAGCTCGAGTATGATCTAATGATGCATTTGTTAAGCACCAGCAAACACGAGGTGTCTGCCCGAGACAAGCCGTGATGAAGCTATGATGTGGCAATTCAGAAACGTTGGAACCCACAGACCCTGTGACATAGTGTAGCCGCATCGCTTGATGCCGCAATGCTGTCGCAGCAACTGATCCTGGGGCAGCTGCAGCCGACCAGGGTGCTCTGACCAGAAATATGGCATGGATGTGACTGCAGTGAAATTCGAAGAGGTGCTCCCAGAGTCGCAGCCAATGTCGCCGAGGTTCATGAACATCACAGTACGCCCTTGGCAAGTGCCAACACGCATACCGCCCGTGCGACCGAGCGGGCCCCCAACGGCCCCAGTGCGGCGGGTTGTGTAGCCAGGCCCGCCGTTCCTCTGACGTCGTAGAAGCGAGCTCTTTCGTCTCTCACCATCGCTTCGGAGGTCCAGCCTCTGTGGCTTGGCCGTTGTTGCTGGTGCAAGAAGGCGGAGGCTTCCGCGCCATGCAGGCAGGGTCATTTGTAGCATCTTGCAGCCCAGCGTCAACTGCGTCACTCCACCAGTGATGCAGGTTCGGATGTGGAGCAGGCCTCGACAGACACAGGTGGCATCGTCAAGGTGCCACAGGACCTCTACGAGTTACTGGGTGTGAATGCTGATGCGGATGCCGAGCCTAAGCTTGGTTGTGAGAGACGACCTGCGCAAGTGTCGACGAAGCAACAAGCCAAGGACAAAATCAAAAAGGCTTACTATGACAAGATGAAGATCTGCCATCCTGACATAGCCGGTGATGATGGCCGGGGCCATAGCTGCAACATGGAAACTGATCGAGGTTTCTGTGCGACACGGGTTGGCCGTACAGTTTCTCAAGGTGAGGAAGTCTGTATTCTTCTGAACGATGCTTACGATATGCTGTCGAACGAGGACGAGAAGAAGGCCTGACCAGTTGGCCACACGAGACCCAGCAACCGATTTGAATTGAACAGTGTGTCCGGGCGAGGCCTATGACATCGAGTTGGTGGAACGAAACGGTTCCAAACAGCCCGCTCACATCTCGGAGCGTTTGGCAGTCTGGTAGAGTGGCTTGAAGAAGTCTTGGCTGTGTGCTAGCCCAAGGTGGTCTTTGATGAAGACCTCTCCCCAACTTGGGCAGCATGTCTGCAAGATCCCTTTCTGTGCCTTTGGACGCTCTTGTGGGCATAGTGGGAATTGATCGTGTTGAGGATTGGACTTCCAAGAATGGCAACAAAAAGGCGATGCTTGGCTTAAGAGCAGGTAACCACACAAGCGAATAAATGAGGAGGTCGTCTGCTTTGCGGGTGTCTCGGGGGTTCGTACATGCTCAACTCGCTCGACACCGCACCTTGCGTCTCAGGAAGCCCGTTTACAACGGGCGGCCGATGTCACGGTCTCTCTACCACAAAGTGCCACCAGAAGAAGCAGGGCCAAAATACGACGAGGAAAAGTTTGCAGCATGCTCAGAGCGACAATGGGCAACGACCCTGCTCGAGCTCTTCCCTATTTTGCAGTCTTGGTCTTCTCAGGTCTTTGTTGATGAATGGACTTGCATCGCTTGCCGCAATTGCTCCAACCTGAGACTTGACTACCACGAGGTTTGAAGAGCATCGCCATGGTGAGCTAAGGCTGCGATGTTGCACCTCGAACCTTCTGCATTGATGCAGATGCTGGACGCGCACGGGTTCCTTTCCCGATGTCCAGCGGCACAGCGTAGACAGAGCAGTGCTCTGAGTGTGCTGTGAGGTGTTTGCACAGTGGGGCAACGGAGAAGAGCTCCTGGACTACGCGGTACCCTGGCCTTCTGGGTGCTAGGCCATGATAGGCCATGCTGTGCTGTGCTATGCTAGGCTTTGTGCGCCTTGGAGTGCAAGGTACAGTCCTGCCCCGTGGACTGTATCTATTGGGTCAGTCGGGAGGAGCTCCAGGTCCTCGAGCACGTCACCCGCGACCGCGCCCCCATATTTCCACTTGTGCCCGTCGCCCGTCTGGTCCAGACAGACTGGCAGCCGAAGGTATGTATGAGATCGGCAACCAGCCGCCAAATTCCATGACAGGCATCGGCTCAGGCCGAAGTCTTGCTGCACTGCACTGCTCCATTCTCCGTCGTTCTCGGCCCTTGGCCTCTTCTCTTGACAGAGCCTGCAGAGGAATGGCCGACCCCTTCAGCATGGCAATGAGCTTCATGTCCAAGCAAGCAGACGAGAAACGCCGCCAGCAGGCTTTGGGCGCAGGCTCGCGCAGTCGCGCAATTCAGGCATTCGGTGCCTTCTGTGTGTTTGTGGGACTTCTATGCGAGGCTCAGCGGAGTTCTCCGCCATGCAAGAAAGGAGCCGGGAGGGGGTGACGGCTCGTATGAATGTGAAGCTGAAGCATCGACCAGGATCCGCGAACTCTTTGGCAGGCTCAGTGAGAGGCTGCGAATGGCTGGTTGGGGCTGAGGTGGAGAGTACTATTCATCAAAAAACACAGCTTCGAACACAAAGCAGCTCCGATTGCTAGCGACCCTGTGGACCTGTTAGAAAGTTGAGGAGGCCTTCAAAATGAAGCCCAACCAACGCGAAGCAGTAGCTTCAGGGCTTTGTTTGTTTTGTGCTTTCGAGGCCTATCTGTATGTGCCCATGTGCAAACTTCCATTAACGGGAAGGCATGTCAATTTTCCGAAGCATCCATCGCTTGTCACCAAATTTGTGCATGGCGTCCATTTTCCGTTGACTGGACGAAACTAACTAGCCGAATTCACTCGAAGAACTCTTTGCATATGTGCTCTCTGCTAGTGGAACGACAAAGGGAATCAAATCAGACCAAACTGTACTGGCCCCAGGCATGCTTGAATTGTCTGCTTCCAAGCATGCAGAGAGCCTCATACACCTGCCAGCCAGGGGCAGCAAGACATGTACCTTGCTAAAGCTGTTTGGCAAAGGAGTCATGGGGTCTATGATGTTTGGCGAAGCATGTCCGTGTCTGGCAAGGACGTCCGAGACTGTGAAGTCTGCCTGTGGCAGGCAGGCTGGATACCACCTGCGCTTCATGGCTCAAGCATGACTTGTAACGAGCCCCTTGAGGCTTCCGTCCGAGGCTGTACAGTTGAAGCATGTGACGAGATCACAGAAGAGCTTGGACGGGCCTCTATATTGTACATTTGCATCGAACGGCTCAAGAATACTTTAATTGACAGCGCGGGAATGACAGAATTGAAATTCTTTTCGGAGGTATGCTGTTTGGTGTTGTCAGCTTTTTGAAATGATAAGCCTGCGTGCCTGTGCCGTTGTAGAGCCATTCCCGAGTGAGGCCCGTTTTTCCAACAGTCTCTGACAGCACCCGCCCACTGCAGCGGTGCTCGAGATTGGGGGCCTGTGAGCGGGTTGGCCCAAGCGAGGCCCGACCCAGACCAAGACCCATTCCTTGCCGTAGTAGAAAGCCGCGTGTCGCCTTTTGAGAACTGATTGAACTGATTGAACGGAGGTGGTTGCAGGGGTTGCTGCTGCTTCCGGCAGGCAAGACCATGAAGACTGCACAGCGACGGCCGCAGAAGGCACGGTGGCACGAGCAGAGCATCGTCGAAAGAGTGCTTCAGCGATCGTCAGACAGAATGTGGCTGAACTGCGGGACCACGTCGCCTTTCAAGCCTGGGTTACAGCGGACACACGGACTCGGGGGTTTTGGTTGTAGCATTAGGTCGTGTGGCTTCCTTTGACTCCCAGCATTTAGCGATTTCAGCGATTGCTGTTGCGCTGTGTATTGGATTGCTCTCCAGCCGACCCCAGCCATGGTCGAGAGCGTGATAGAGCGCTCCAGGTCACGGTCCAGGCATCTGGAAAGCGTTTGACGGCAAACAGTGACTCGAAGGGTCGCAGAGCAGGCAGTGCATCTGTCCAGTTTAGGGCGATGAGACGGTGTCACGGGCAACCGTTGTGCAGAGATGCAAACTATATGTAGCTAGTCATTGTTCTCGGTGAGGTCGCATGAATGCAAATCCGAATCTCATGAGCGGGTTGGATGCCGGGTGCAGCTTGGCTAGGTTCTGGCTTTGGACTCCATGTTTCGCCCTCCTCTAACAGGTTTGTCTTGGCAGAGTAAACCGAGCGGATCTTAGGCTTTACGTGCCGCCGGAGTTGACAGGCGTGGTGGATGCGAGCCTGCACAGCAAGCTTGTCTTTTCTTCGTTCCAAGGTGTGCTAATTGGCCGTGGTGGTGAAAGCATCAATGCGATGTGCAGAGAGACGGGTGCGCGGATCGAAGTTGCCAGGGAGGATGCTGGCGCCGCCGATGCTTTGTCCACGATTAAGGGGAACTCCAGCACAAAGGAAAAGTCTGTGCTTCGATGTTTCTCAGGAGAGTATTGAGCCAGGGTTTGTGCTGTCTGACGGCGGTGTTCGCACGATGCGTAGTCAGCTGTTTCCGGAGGCTTATGGAGGCTTTTTCCAGTGACCCGTTTCTGTTCCACAAGTGAAAAGTCTCTTTCTTTAGTCAGCTTTATCTTCAGGACCGGCCTGTGACAATCACAGGATCTCCAGAAGCAGTGGACAGGGCAGTCCGTGCTGTAAAGAAGATCGTGGACAGCGAAAAGCGACCCCCACAAGAGCAGCGCAAGGTCATGCAAGTCGCTGGAGCATTTGTAGGCTGCCAGGCTGCATCTCCCGCACATGCTTCACATGTTGTATGCCAGTGAGCACATCGGCACCTGCTCTTCGGATTTCGGGTGTCAGGCATGATCATTGGCAGAGGTGGTGAGAACGTCAAGGCCATGTCTCGCGAAAGTGGTGCCAAGATAGAGGTGTCCAGGGATGATGGTGATCGCGACGCAGCGGCCCGCCCGAAAAGCGAATTGTGTTTCTGAGCCATGATCTTGCGAATGGTCCTCGAGTTAGTTGCCGCCAGCAAAGGATAGAAACGTCACCATTACTGGCACGGCTGAGTCCATAGAGAAAGCGACACAGCTCATTGAAGACGTCATCGGCAATCGAGCCGGGGCCTCCGACGATGACAGGAGCCTGTCAGCAGCGCAAAGCAAAGTAACAGCATACTTCGTGAGGGGTGCAAGACGATCTCACCTGTTGCCGCAGCTAGTCCAGGAGTGATGCAGAGGCTCTACCGGATCCACCGCCAGGTTTTGAGGTGAGCGAGCATGAGGAATGGCTCTTCAATGCGAAGACAGAAGAGTTCTTCAACAAGAAGACCGGTGCTTTTGCTTGGCTGAACACAAGCACGGGCATGTTCTGTCCCATCAGCACCTCGGTACAGGCTTGAGGGTATCCTCGCTGAGGCTTTTGAGCTCACTTTTGGCTGTATGCTTGCACGTTGTAAGCACCACTGTGCCGAGGAGAAGGTGTGCGACATGACGATCTAGAACTGATATCCGGCACGGCGGTTGCCGTCGCGAGCAGTGACAACAAAAGCGCACCCAAGACAGTGGTGATTCCGGACCTCCATCGTGTCGCGCAAGCCCTGAAAGCCCCTTTTGACCACGTGGATGCACCAGCCTCCATGATCGGTGTTTTTGGTTGTTCGGCTGGTGACGGCCCTGGTGTGCCAGTTGACCAGGCGGCGCGCACATTTCACGAGAGGCTTGTGCGGCGGATTGCTTCGTGGCGGAGTGCTTGGTTTGACCAGGCTTGGTTCGGCGCACTGACGGGTGCCATGATGGACGTTGCGGGCGAGAATGGGGTCCTGCCGTTGGCAGCCGTGGCATTGCTTGTTGGACGCAAAGTTATAGCTGCTTCTGCACCTGGCGCCCGCGCTTGCCTAATGGCTGGAGCTAGCAGCGATGCTTGCACTGCGGTGGTGCCCATGGAGGTGAATGGATCCGTCTGCTGTTTCCAACAGCTCCCAGCTACAAGTCCAGGTGTCGCAGACACTCTGTGCATTCCAATTGCCCTTATCGCGGGCGTCTCAACTCTGGATGACAACGTGACTTGCGCTTCGGTGAGCCGGCATCTCGACCTTCATGCATCGCCCAGCTCTCACAGGGGTAGGTGACACCTTTGCCGCTCGATCCGAGCCCAGGTCGCTGTTTCAGAGGCGGCCGCGCGCGGCCGCCGTAGCCCTGCTCCGTGCAGCGCGCCAGGCGTGCCGATCCCTCCCCCCTTTCCGCAGCACCGGCAACCGCTGCATGCGCTCTTTTTTTCAGGCGGGTTCTGCTGGGCCCTTGGCAGCGGCCACGGCTTGCCTCGGCGGCCGCAAGGCCTGGTCTGGCCTGGGCTCCGAGGGCAATTGGATTTGGAGCGACACGAATTGAGAAGGTCCTGGTTGCAGAAGAGAGCCCGGACGTCGGCAGAAAAGCTGTCAAGGACTTCACGTCTTCCGCAGCGTAGTCAGATGGCTGCAGGATTCAAGGCCCCAGATAGTTCCTGCTGTATGCAGATGGGGCAAGTGATTCAGGAGAAGATGAAACAAAGCAAGGTGCGGGTTCGCCAGATACTTCTTCGCTTTTGGTCGGGCACCTCAGCCAGCTTGGGGCGAATACTAGGACGATTTAATTTCTCCACAACTCAAGAACGTTTGCCAGCATTGTTCATGGTTGATCCATGCAACTTTGAGGTAAAGGTGCGCAGCCGATCAACCCAGTTACGCGAAAGCCCATCACAAGGAAGGTGGAGGAAGCCGAGGTCCAGATGCTGGTGCCTGGCCCCAAAAGAGAACGACCAAGCATAGGCCTATCGAAGACTTAAGATTCCCGTTGATGTTTGCGAGGCGTGTGCTCATGAGCTCTGTATGTTGTCAGGATGTCCTGGACAAGCTGCTGGCGGAGAACTCTGCGAACTTCGCGTGCATCTGCAAGGCCTTGTCGGAATGCGGCTCCGCGATGCGCGGGGGAGCAGACAACGGTGATCTTGGCTGGCTGGACTGGTCAGCTTTACTTCGCAAAGCAGGCTACATGTAGCTTCCAGGGAAGATCATGTTTCGCCTTCGCCAGGACCAGGCAAAGGTCGCAGCACTGGCGAAGGCGAAGGGCCAGCCCGGCGGCCCGAAGTCCGTCCCATGGCAGCAGCGATGATGAGCCACGTGATTTCACACTATTGTATGTGATAAGATACATGGAGAGGACGAGGATAAGACAACGATATGGCAGCGGTGTCTAAGCTTGTTTTTTCTGGGGCAGGAAAAGAATGTGCTCGTGGTATCATAACGACTTTGTATGATCCCCGACAGCTGGGAAAAAGTTCTGAAGATATGGAACGCCGCAAAAGATGATGATGAGCAGAGTCAAGCTAACCACTACAAAAATGGAGAAGTGCAAGATAAAGGCATCGGCGAGATCATCACAACAGCAGCACCTATTCATACAGCGTCTTTGTTTGTGTTGAGCCTGATGATGTCTGAGCATGCTACTGCCAATGCTAATCACGGTTCTCCACATTGCCAGGTTGTGCAGTCCAGTGTGCCCGTGGCAGTGGTTAAAGTGGCCTTCGAGTTGGAAAAGGGTGAACTAAGTGATCTCGCCTCTCGGCTTCTGCCGGCTTTCCTTCCTGCGCATTTCTGGGGCTCTTTGGTACTGCTACATTCCGCGAAGCCCAGGTGGTGTCCGAGCTCGGCGTGCACCTGGTGCAGAGAACCGGCTAAGCTCGTGCCGCACTGGATTGCGATGTGCTCCGTGTCCTCGCAGGTCCGTCGACAACCTCTCGAAAGTCTACGTAGTGCGTGCGCGGATTGGCTTCGGACGACCGAGACGCGACACGACATGCGCCTGCAGCCGGTACCTTTAGACAACAAGGAGAGAAGAGGCGAAGCATGGCGAAGCCAAGCAGGAATCCGGAAGCAGGATCTGAGCAGCAGCGAGCGGCCAAAAGTCTCCTTGCTTTGGTATGCTTTGGTCGCATTCAAACTTCCAGCGCTGTCATGTGTTGCTGCCTTGTTGCAGGTAGAAGGTGCCAAAGGTGCGGCTGGAGCGCAGGGCGGCTGGTTCGAGTCCTCCCGCGATATCCCTGGAAAGTGGGCAGATGGCTCGGCCTTTGTGATGCCTGCAGTCATGGGCTTGCTTGCAGGGCTTGAATTTGCTAAGCGTGGTACAGCTTCATAATTCAAGAGTCGAGACAGCTTCTTGCAAAGGTGTTCCTGAAGGAGGTCAGCGGAAGTGCTGCGCAAGGGCCGGTGCCAGACTCAGCTAGACCGATTGCCCAAGTGCTGGAGGTCACCTTCAAGCACACAGTCCCCAAGATGGACAGTGGGTTGAACCGACTTGAGATTCACAAAAGCCGAGATGAAACAGCGCTACCTCTCTGCTGTCTTGCCACATCTTGCTGCCATGTAGGGACTGGGGTAAGAAGCCACGTCGCATTCTCCAACCGATGCGTAGTTGCCATTAGCTCCTCACGGCTGCAGGATCACTTGATCTGCTTCCTTCCTGGGGCCTTAGCGCTTGACGTCTTTCATCACGCAGTCCGCCGACTCAACGGTACAGCGGTGCAACCGCATCACCTGGACAGGGACCGTGCAATGGAGCTTACATTGGCCCACAAGCTGCCTGCTAGCACAAGCTGTGGACTTGTCGATAGTTTGTTTATTGACTTTGTGTTGTTTCGTTATAAGTTATACCACTCTTCCCCAGCAGGCTGATGCAGTCGTGCTGCTCGGAAGCGAATCAGTGCATGTCTTGATGCCGCATGATCTCTTCGAGCTCATAAGTTACTTATAAGCATGAGTAAACACCATGACCGCAGGGCCAGCCGCCCTGGACCGGTTGCACTGTAGGCGGAAGAACCCGTCTGGACGTGAGGCGTGCAGATGTACTTTCGCACCGTGACGGATTTGGCTCCTGAGATCACTCGATTTAATGGCCACGGCCTGGAGGACGCATGACGATCACCGGCTTTCAGTTGCCGTCCCCAGGGCTCTAGGGTTCTACGCCGATTCTACGCATTGGAGGATACTGGACAAAGCTTGACTGCCGAGATAACGGTACAAGCAATGTAGAAGGGGAGTTCATGCCCGTTTCTCTCTTCGCTTCATTCACAGTCTGCAACTTCTTCGGCGAATTCCGGCTTGGTATTCTAGCTGGTCCCGAATTGATCCAGAATCCACTTGAGTCATATCCGTCTTTGCGGGGAGTGATTCCCGAAGCGATGTTGTGTTAGTTCGCCCGTGGTCTCGTTGTTCCGTTCCTCTTGTTCCTGACTGTGTGCACCCTGTCTCTGACCTAGCTTCGTCGTGTGTGCGTCTGAATTCTGTTTGTGAATCTGCATTCTTGCTGTCTTGAAACCGCCTCCTGCTCATTCACCTGTTTTGGAACATTTTGGAACCAACTCCACAGCAGCACCCACGATGTCTGACTCACCTTTGCCGTGGCTTCTTTGTTTGCGTGTCCAGTCGCATAGAACATAGTCCGTGCCTAAAGCGTTGCGAGCTTGCTGCCTGTCCGCTTGCATCTAGCTGTGTACCTGGAGCTAGCCTGGAGCTGAGCAGGATGACCACGGCTCCATGCACAACATCCTGAGACCAGAGACTGCATCTCCACTGCACGCTGGCATGGAAGGAAAGTCATCCACCTGAGACGCTTCAGGTCGAGAGCCTTTTCGTCCTGTGGCGGACGACGAAGCTCCAGGTTTATCGAAATTGGGGGCAGAGGCTTCTTTCTGCTTTCTATCGCCTCAAGACGAGCTACGGCTTCGCAAGTTTGCACAACGTCAACCAGCCATCATCCAAGCGGGATGACATGCCTTCCTTCTTCTTAGCCGAAACGCTGAAGTGCCTGGGCATAAGTAGTTTTTGTGACTGTAAGCTGTGCCATGCGCACTTCCTGCATTTCTAGCTTGAGCGCAGTTATTCTGGTCTCGACGGGTGAATGACATAATAGTAGTGCCCGCTACAACATGACCCCCAAAACCGCAACAACAAAACCCTATGCTGCGAACTACCCAATGGACGACATCGCAACTGGCACAAAAGCCTTGCAAAACAGTGCCCTGAAACCAGACCACCAGACGCCTACTGTTCCCTGAGGTAGCATCGTTTGGTCTTTGAACCCGAGCATTGACAATAGCAACCGCAACAGCAACAATGACAGTTAGTGGTCCGCTCCAACTCAACCACCAGCTTTACCGCCAGGTAAAAGCCTGCGGGTGCCGGGAGTCTAGTTGCCCCAGATTGGCAAAAAACTGAAAAGAAGATGCTTGATATAGAATCCTTGAAAACCAGGAGTCCTCCACCCCATTTTCAGAGCCTCAATCCCACAGACCTCCCTAAGTTGGAAATCCCGATGCCTTCGCCCTCGTTGCAACGCTGCTCACAGTTCTCCCTGAAAGGCGGAACTTGTTCAAAGTTCAAAGTTGAGGTACCTGTTCCTGCTCTTCTCCCCAGATTCCGTCCTCCCTTTGGATCGCTTCGTTCTCAGCACGGAGGCCCTGGAGAAAGCCTCCCCCTCCCACACTCAAGCTAACTGGGTTTTGGGAGGCTCATCCGGTGCCAATGATGCGTGCCATGTCCTCGCTGGGAGTGGAGTGGCCCTGCCAAGCGGGCCTCCGGACCCAGGCGGCCCAGGCCCCGCAGCTCCTCGGCCTTTGGATCACAGCTTTCCTAGCCCTCCCCGGGGCTCAGAGCTTCTAAGGTTGAACCCATGGGCCCCTAACATGGGCCCTTAGGGGATTCTAGGGTCCCTTAAGGGTATATATAGGGTATATATAGGGTATATAGTGGGTATNNCCCATGGGTTCTACCTTAGATGAGCTGAGACCCTTGTCGCGGGAAGGTCACAATCGCTTCCCGGACAGACGGAGGAGCTGCTCGAAGCCTTTCGGATACTCTCACAGTCCTTGCTTTCCCGCGTGGATCAAAATGGTAATGGCTTCTCTGCATTTCTCTGCTCCGCGGCGCCTCTTGGATGTTTGTACTCTTCGGGTCAAATGGCGCAGCCTTGGGCCCGAACACATGCAGGAAGGTCCTTCAAGTCAAGCCAACGAGGCTTTGCGGCAGCGGTGTGAGTACTCATCCGAACTCATCAACTTGTGGGACCTGTTTATTTGCAGTGAGTCTCTGTGTCTCTGCTGGTGATTGGACAAGTAGCCCGATGTAGCCCACGCCGCTGGACTCGGGAACGCTGGCGATGGCGCGGCGGACCCACGAACTTTGGCACCTTCATGCTAGCACGGCTTGCAGCATGCCTCGGTGTGATCCCTTCAGTGCCGGCAGGCCTTCTCAAACATGCGTCGACACATGTCTTCTCGCATTACTGTCCAGCTGCATGAAGAGACTCTGGGCCAGGGCCCGTGGCAGCCCTCCAGCAGCTCTCGGCTGAGGCGGCGAAGCGTCGCCCATCCGACTCTTTCAGTTTTGTGAGATTGTTTCAGGCTGTCACCAGCCCTGTTTTGGGCTTAGCAAAGGGCCATGCCCCTCTTCCACGTGAGAGGTGCGCTGCATGATCAAGATGCCTCCCAAATCACTTCCTGGGGCTGTGCAGGTGGCACAGGACCTCGGATGCAAGCAGAACCGAGGACCATCAATGCTTGCCATTTGCCGTGCCAATGTCGGCAGGTGAAACATGTGGTGGAAGAAGTTGTTGCAGGAAACGGTTTTCCTGGACCTCCAGCTATGCTTCAATTCATCTGTTGACCTCACTGCTATTGAGCATGGGTCCCGAACGGCTTGTTGGACAACCCTTTGCAATCATTTCGATTTCCCGAGGTTCTATGCTGAAGATGTGGTACCACTGCGAAATGGAGACTTTGGATGGTGCGCTTTCTGTGGCCTGCATGTTCTCGGCCACATAGCTTCTGCAGGGTTCACCCAGCTCAAATTTGGGACACGTGTTGGATGTAGGCGAATTGTCCATCCCATCCCGAGCAGTTCAAGCTCAGCGACGCAGTGGCACGGCTCTTAGAAGATCATGCATGTCATCGCCATCATCATCATCATCATCATCATCAACAGTTTGGAGACTTTCAGCGGAGCATTGCTGTGCCGGGGTGGGTTCTGTGCGTGTGGAGGTTTCGTCTGGGAGATGTCTGCGGCTCGTGATTCGTTCGGTGGTTCCAGAATTCTCCACGGCTTCCAGCCACAGCTGCTAAAGCCTTTGTTTGCAAGGCTTTGCCGACATTTTCCAGCGACCGCCCTGTGACAGACCAGCTGCCGTCGTCGTGGTCTCTATGTTCCATGTGATGTGTGTCCATAGAAAGCCGAGTTGTAAAGGCTGAGGGGCTGTAAGTGTCAAGGCCGGGAGCCTATCGAGCTGTTCTGGAACCGCCGCTGAGGCCAAGAAGCTGTGACGGACAAGCCTACTGTGTCTGGAATGAGAGCTGGCTCGGATTACTCTAACATGTTCGCCGCTGCCAGGCTCCCCAACGCAGGGAGGGTGTGTGTAGTAATGTCCTGTACATGTAGTCACTAATGTAGTCAGGACATGAGGCGCAGCCTGGCATGTCGACTGCCGCTGTACCTGGTGCTGCTTGGAGTAGCTTCTGCAGGACCTGAGAGCTTTGAGAGACAGAAGAAGTCGCAAGCAGCGCGCTATGCACGGCTATGCCAGCTATGCGCAGGACCCTTTAAGCATTTTGCTGCTCCTGGCAGTGCCTGGCCGCTGCTTCCTTGCAGGACCTCACATGACCTGACCGAACTCTTAAAACCCTCTCAAAACCAGCCGCTGCTTCCCGGAGGACTGTTCCTTCCGCCGCGCCCGCACGGAACGGAGCCTTGCCTGACCTGGGTTGTAAAGCAAGAGCATCCAAGGCTCTGAGCTTTTGGACCCGAGGCCCAGCTGGTCTGATGGGCATCTTGGGCGATCGGGTTCAGCTTTGGAATGATGCAAACAAGAGCTGCTCTGGAGCAATTGCTCGGGTGCCTTTGGGGCTGCCTTTGTGGTCGGCAGCTGGGCAGAGATGAGCAGAGTTGGTTTCAAGCTTCCAGCCGTAGCTGTCGGTGGAGTGAGGAGCAAGGTGGGCAAGGTGAGCCTGTTAGATGGAATCCTGCTGGCCAGGTAGCCGACGAAAGGGTGACTGCAGTGACCATGTTGGAGAACATGACCCTCGCTGTCGCAACTTATTTGCCTTCTCAGACATCGTATGGTCCCTCTGGGCTCGTTTACGTGTTCTCAGCGTCACAGCTTGGCATGGCAAGTGGCCACGACATCTATCTGGAGACTGGCGCAGAGATTCTCTCAATGCTTCAGTTGCCGACAGGTGCCACTCTTCTTGGAGGAACCCTTTTCTCGCAGCAGGCAGCGTTGAATGGCACCATCGAGGTTTTTGGGCCTTCCGATTTGAGAACAGGCGGCGCTTCGAGCTTTGCCATTGAGACGAAGCACGGCATTGCTGAGCTTGTTCTGGTTAGCGCGCAAATTCTGGCAGCATCGACGGGGGTCAATGGCGAAATACTGTTTTACGAGACAGCAGCGATTGAACGACGCGAAGGGTCTGTGAAACCACTCGCCGAATTGAACCTACAGGCCGCCATCCATGCAGTGGCGCCCCGGCTAGAGACATTCTCAGTGACACGGACACACGTTACCAGCTGTCTCTGCCTTGTTGGAGGTCATAGTTGACGGCCGCGCAGTGGTCGCCGGAGACCATGGACTTCAGATTTACTCACTCGACGATGTGCTGCAAAATCGCCGGCAAGAGCCAGTCCTTATGTATCGTGTCGACACCGCCACTCAGCGAGGTCGAGCCCATCGCTGTCTCTATGCCAAGGTATTGGAAAAACCGATGTCATGTTACAAAGTTACAGTAGCCGTCAGAATCCCGACCGACATGCACAGTAGACGCCTGACTTACATTTCGCTGATCGTGGGCGTGGCTTGCTTGTTGACATGTGAAGTGCAAACCTTGACGGCAAAAGAGAAGTACTATAGCTAGTTTCTCCGCTCTGGCTTATCGGCACAGGGGCTTTGAGGATTGTCGCATGCTTCGTCGGACGCTTGATGCGCCCGGTTTTCTCTGCATGTGCAGTGATTAATACAACAACAAATCAGAAGATCAAATCAAGAGATAAAGAATGCGCGTTTGTGTTTTCATGTCTTTTGGTTACTTCATTTAAAATTAGCTTTGGTCGCCTATCTTTTCTTCAGAAATCAAAGTCACGGGCCTTTTGGAAGTTCTATATCTTGGAAATACACTTGAACTTGCAACGATATTATGACTTGAAGGCAGTAAAAACTTTCTAGAGACCTAAATTCTGTACGTAAAAAGTACTGTAATGAATTCTTTTGTTTCCTTTTCTCTTTTTGCTTCGTTCAATTCACGCACTACGTCCCCTCAAATGAAACAAAAGGAAAAAGAAATGAAGGAATGAACGGAATCAGGAACAATTGACCGTGTACTCGCTTCGTTTCTTTTCTGTTGCCCTGTACAAGTGAAAGAAACCTTGACAACCCTATGGTAGCAGAA
>CAJNDV010033552.1:192624-212752 GCA_905221635.1 Symbiodinium sp. CCMP2456 | reverse complement strand
AATTCCCCAATAGCTGGCGGCCAAAGGCCACCCTGCTAATTGCAGTTGCCTAATAGCTAGATGCAAAACAATAGGAAATGCTGCAGTGCATAGTAGTTCTAACTAAAACGGGACCGCCAACCTTAGCAAGGGAGACCGGGGACCGCCCACGTTAGGAAAAAAAAAAGTGCTCCGCCGCGGCGATTGAAGAGGCTTGATTCCTGTGCAGCTCTCCGGACCAAGCTTGACATGCCTTGTATTTGCCCGCACGGACAGGTCAACAGCGCAGTCATTCGTTCCAGATTCGGGGTCAGCGGCGGTTTTCAGAAGAGGATGCCCTAAAGAGGGCATGTGCAGATAACGTTGTTCACTCCTCAGTTGTCTTTGGGAAAAAATTCGGTTCTTTTGAAAAAGAGGTGAACGAAAGTGCGTGTTTAGATGAAGCACGTGCGCTCCTCACGCTCACATACCACTTTAACACAGGCTTTAGTTCCCCCATTTTCCACTTGTATTCTATGAGATTAACTTGCTGGGGCCTGCTTGTGGAGTCACGCGCAGTCTGACAGATAATCTAATCCTCGCAGCATGTGAAACTATGGCTAGAAACGAGCATGGGCAATGGCTTTACTATCTCAGCGGGATACCGGGATACAGCATGTCGGGAACTGCGGCTCAGGTTTACGTGTCGCTGGCGGTGCTGCCGGGTGGCTTTGCGGCAGGTGCGGCACGACAAGGGTCGGCATTGCAAAGCTGAAGCAACTGATCCTCATGCACCACCAAGGCTGTGTAGATTTCAAGATTGAGGTGTTCGTGCCGTCGGCTTAGCGCTTGCAACTTCTGCGGTTGCGAACTGGTCGAAATGTTTGCTGCCCAGGATGAGCGAAGTTGTGCAAGGAGGCTGGTCTCCATACAGCATGCACTTGCAATCATTGCTTTCGTGAGCCGCTTGCTTGGGGTTGGGGCCTACGCAGTGAGCGCATCGCGTCGCGGAGATACGCAGCTGCATGTTACACAAGCTTCCGACTGGAGGTGTTCGACCGCGGAAGGAGCTGTACACGAACGGCTGGCCCAGCCCCATACTTGTCTTGGACGACAACGGGCTTGCAGTCATCACGGGGTCCAACACGGTAGACATCTTCGACGAGAAGGCAAGAGCCCGGACTCTTTCGGCTGATCCTGCCTTGAATTCCGGGGAACGCGTGCAGGTGTTACAGGATCATGCTTACTTCGTGCGGCCTTCGAGAGCTCTCCCTCTGGACACGCCGGGGATCAGCATGGTGAACTTGCCTGGGAGAGGCCGAAACTTCCAGCTTGGGCCGAAGACCCTTCCAAACCTGGACATCTAGTGCCTGGTGTGTCTCACTGAACGCGGGTTGGCTGAAGGCTTGGTCGTGGCGTCAATGAAGCACGTCTCCATCTTCAGTCATGCAGGCGGGCGTGGCTACGACGTTGGCATTAGCAAGGGAAGCATGTTTGCAAAACTGCCCTAGGCATGTATTCCATCCGAGCGTGATGCAGGCATGTCGTCGGCGGGGAAACCAATCGACGAGTTGTCTGTGCCAAGACCAGTAAGCTTTGTCCATTCAATCTCGAATGACACGGTGTTGGTGGGCCAGTGGCAAGGACACTCGGCACTCGTTTCCTCAGCGGTGACACGTTGTCCGTTGCATGCAGCAAAACAAGAGAGTTCAAAGTTTGGAGTCCGAGACCAGGTGCTGTCGCCGTGTTCTCCACCTCCTCCGGCACACAGCCGCGGTATTCATCCGGACCTTGGTTTCCTTTCACGCGCTTGCAACTAGATGTGTATTCCTCGCTCGCCGGAGCGACCTCAGCCGAGCTGCTGCCGACACTAGATTTGCTTGCCATTGGTGCGTGGCCGAGTGATGTGTACTTCTTCAACCTCTCGAGCTTGCATCGATCGCCATCACCTTATTTGGAGGCTGAATCCATTCTGAGATCCCGAGGTTGGGTGGTTTTAGAAATGGCCGAAATGCAAACAGAGGGTACTAGATAGAGTAGAGAGGGAAGGGAGGACAGATGGAAAGGTCCAGTTAATGCCCTGGCTTCATCGACAGAGTTTCTGTGGATTGGGGCGAGCGACGACCTGTTGGTGATAGACCTCCAGTTCTTTGACATGGGGTTCAGAAGAATCCGGATGCCAGGCGCGGACAAGCGGCTGAATTGGCGAAGGGAGGGGGTGCGGAGCATGTGCCAGGTGAGATATGTTCACTGGCTGTTCTTTCGGATTCGGTGGTGGCGGCTGGTCTTTCCGCATCATTGGAGACATCCTCAGTTGCCGTTTGCGCTCTATCCACACTCAAGCATAATGGAGCACGCCCTCCACCAAACCCAAGGTGATCCCTGTGCGCACCCGCCCAAAGCACGGGTGGAACTTCCTCGAGATCAAGGACACTGCAGGGTCGGTTCACGCCCTTCTCGCAGCGGACGGCGTGCTGCTCGTGCGCGGCTCAGCAGGTGTGCAAGTACAAAAAAAGATTCTGGATGCCATGTGAATTGCATGGTAGTTGGAGAGAAATGTCTGCAAACCTATGGAGTGCGTGACTTGAAAGTCAGAGCTTCTCAGGCAGCAACTGTACCTTGGCCTACACTGCATGTTCAGGCACGTCAGTTCAAGTCTGGCTACTACAGCACACGAGCTGTGGCAATTGCACCTGCTGTTTAATGACCTGGCCTCTGAGGAAGCCAGCACACTGCATGTATTCGCCTTGGACGACATGAAGTTCCGCGAGCTGGCGGTGCTGAGTGTTAGGGCTGTGAATCCTGCCGTGCCTTCGAGCAGCCGCTCGTCAAGCAATCGGCACCAGATCAGCTGTCATCCCTGGTCACCTTGAACTTGTGTGGCTTTACTTCGGAAACTCAGAGAACAGGCACTTCTAGTCGAGGTCTAGCTATCATCGATGATCGAACAATTCTCGTCGGCCTAGTCCCTTGGCGGAAAGCAGCTTGCCAGCCATGGTTTATGTGGCCAATTCTGTGGGGGGCACATCGGGTCAGGACCTTTACCGAGCAGACGACGCACGGTCACTGTGCAGTCCTGGGCTATTTTCCAAAAGCGGCCAGTATGTTTGCCATCCATGCCCCATTGGCTGGACTTCAGACGGGGGGTCAGCAAGCTGCACCTATGCCCGGCTCCCAATCCTCCTGAAGACATGGATTCCGGTCGCATTGACCTTCATCCTAATCGGTGCAGTGCTATCCCCACTTGCTGGACAGCTTTATCTCTGCGCGTCCCGGTACATCAACATGGGAGAAGCTTTGGCCAAAGCGAGATCCAGGCACGGCTGATGAAATAATGACCGATGCTCCACCTCCACCTCAAGTAGTCATTGCTCGACAGAGCACCCAATGTAGCACTAAAGCTCCAGATGCAGAAGTAGGAGCAGACTCTGCCAGTAAAACCACTACAGGCTGGTTGACATCTTTAAGATTGACGGGTGCAGCACGAGTTTCCGTTGTGTACGCTTTGGGTAAGGTTTGAAAGTCTCGGCACCACCACGCCTTGGCTCAACCGTAGAACCGGCCCTTGAGTTGCTTCCTGGTTGTTTGCACAGGGCTGCTACGCTGCAATCGATGTTGACCTGGACATCTGCACATGCTTGTCAGCGAGAGCCGCGCCACATGGCTCTCCGTGATGTGCGGGTGCGTCGATGGGTGTGGGCTTATGCTGCCAGCACACACCTGCCCATCGCAGTTTGGCTTGCCACGGTCGCCCAACAACACTGGGTATTGGCAGGGTCCATCTTGTAGCTCGGCTTGTTTCCGAAATGATTGGAAAAGTATATGAAAGAAAAAGAGGAAGTGTTTGTGTGCCTCGTGCGTGGCCAGTGACGCAACAGAGGCTGGCGGTTGTGTTCACATTCCAGCATCAACCGGTCTTGCATGAAGACCCGTCTGGAGCCTCGGCGATCACAAGCAGAAGGAGCCTAAGTAACATTCTGAAACGTGATATGATACGATTTCCATGGTTGGGTGCGTGATGGTGGAGGCACAGGCTGCAAGCCAAAATGCTTTTCTTCTCGCAGGTGAGCTCACAGCTCAGCATTGGGCTTGCCTCAGCCTCCGCTGCCTTGCCACGGCGAACGTCCTGGCCGGCTGCTCCTGCTTTTTCTTTCCACCTGCAGTTCTGCTCGTTCATGCTGCTGGGCTGTCCTCAGGGCCGTAGGCGAGACGTCAGTGCATCACCGTCTAGCTTTAGTCTGAGCTTCTCCGCAAATGCCCCATCAAGGAGTTTGGGCTTGTTCTTTCGTGCCATGATTTGGGGGTTTTGGCTTGCGTTTGAGGCGATCCCTTTGGCGAGCGTGGCTGTGATGAGTGGCAACTGTGCCCTTGTGTCTCGTGCCAAATTTTAGTGTGATAAGTCTGAAACACTCGGGAAACTGGCCCGGTTCGCAGCGTCCCGACGAGGTGTAGTTGAGCGCTGCAGGGGACGTGCATGACATGGCACCGCAGAGCAAGCAATGAGGTGTGCATGGTGTGCGCTTGTGTTGGCCCAGGCCAACGAAATACACATGTTCCTCCAGACGAGCTACGTCTCAGTTGATGAGATATCCGCAGCCACTGCTAACACTGCCGGTGTGCGCGTGCTCAACATGGGTGCGACTTGCATTCATGCGCAGCTCGGCGTGGTATCCACTCATTCCCCGCAACGTGCGACAAAGCGGCCCTTCGCCAATAGGGGGCCTGAGCAAGCCGCAGCCATCACGCGGACTGCAAAAAACCAAGCACCTAATGGAGATATTTCGAGGAGACATGTTAGCACGGGCTGTCGATGTGCTAGAAGCCCAGCCATGTTCGGCACCATAGGAGCACAGTGCTTGCATACATAGTATGCATGGACGGATGGTTGTCCATCAGATAACAGAAACGAGTTCTAGTAGGTTTTCAGTTCAGTTTACAGATACACCACTGCCGTTGCTGAGGACAGCTGCCGGCGTGTCCACGTTGACTTTGGCGCAGCATGAGGGACATCAAGTAATGCTCCTTGACAAGCAAATGAAGCAGCTGGATCTTCATGCGTCCGACGTGGTCCTGCTGGTGTGTTCTGCAGGTGAAAATCTGTCTGGGGCAGTTGAGGACCATATTCGGGCTTTCCGACACGTCTTCCGGATCTCTGCCCTTGTATCTCTTGGTTTTCGCTTGTTCAGTATCTTTTGCAACTTCGGCTGCAGATGGTTCCAGCTTCGCGGAAGCAGAATCACATTGAGAGAGCATGGTTTCGGTTTCCGTGCCTTGAAAGTCCTCCAATTCGAGGCCGGGGTGGCGCTGGCCGCACGTGCCTGCGACCAGACGGAAGCGATCCTCTCGCCCCGGGCTGAGATTTTTCGCACAGCGCAGGCAGCCCAGCGCGAGCTAGAGTGGAAAAGTCGGTCGCAAGGCATGCGACCACCTGGGCAAGCGATGAGCGTGTCCCTCCGTCTCGGATCCCGGCCAGCTGCTGCTGTCGGCAGCTGCTCCTACGACTGTCTGCGTCAGTAAAGACCTGGGTACACAAACATTGGTTGCTGTGCTTCAGTTCGCTTTACGCAGCTTGGCGACAGGAGCTAGTTCAGGGAACCGCCGCTCCGGTTACACTGATCTAGGCTCTTACCAGTTTGCTTGATCTCGCTCCCTCAGCTCTGGAGTTGAGTCTAGTGCATACACAGTTGCACACCAACGTGTTGAATCTGTCCTATGAAGGCTGTCAGCCGGAGCCTTTGGCTGCCCCCCGAAGGGCTTGTTTGTAGTGGGCTAGGCTTTGCAGTCCCATGCTTCTTCACGCTTAGCATCGGAACATCCCGCCCTGTTCTGAAACACCATTGCCTTTACGCGCCCAGACTTTCGTAATGCCGAGGATCCTACAAGCAAGCCCGAAGCTTGGGTAGCTTCAAGGCTTCAGCCCAGAATCCTCGAGGGTATTGTAACCATTTGTAACCCATCCACACGGCGATTAGCTAAGCAGGTTCCTATCGGCCTGTCTCGAGGCACAGGGTTGGGATCGGGGAAGGCATCGACATGGAGTACGAAACGCATGTCCGTGCACATGGTACATCTGCTTAGGACACTCACACTTTCTATGGCCGGTTACGAGAGTCACAGTCGACTTCGCAGCGTCCGTACTTTGCCCTGATCTTGTTCATCGGAGCCGTGTCTTGGCTTTCGGTTGGAAGTGTTTCTGCATGTTTCTGCATATAGTATACGGTAACGCTTCTGCACGGCTATGCTGCATGCGACGCATTTGGAAAAAAAAATGTGCAGGGCACCGCGATGGTTAATTGCCTTGCGCTCCTCTTGGACCGGTGTCGAATGAAGCTTCCAGAGCTGGGCGACCGAAACCTACGCTTGAGCACGCTTTCCAAGTGCCTGCTGGTATTCATGAAGCTGCGTGTGCCTCGCCAGCAGCCTGAAACCCTCTATGGCAACCTTGTGTGAGGTGGGCTCGAGTCGTTCCGATGTGACAAGCCTAAGGTTCTTCAACTGCCAGTGGTCGTCACGACTCAGATGGACACCTTCTGGCTTGATGGGTCCCTGTCGGAGCTCCCCTCATCTGTGGGGTGTTGGAAACGGAGCAGAGAATGGGGCTTGCTGCGAGAAAGTTCAAGCGTGCACCCAGCCGGCCACCCCACCGACCCCAGACCTACCGACCCACCCACCGGCACCACGATCACCGACATTCACCGACCTCGGTCAACCTGGCCTGCCTCCCTGCCTCCCCACCGACCTACTACCTATCATGTGTCTGCGTAACTAGCCAGCTATCTGATGTTACGTCTTCATGCAGAATAGGCTTCTGGAACCTGTTGTGATGCATGAGCCCCTGTGCTTCAGCCTGACCGACACCTCCCTGCAAGGTGATACCCGTGTGGATTTGCTCAGAGCCTGTCTCGTGCCCATCCTGGTGCACATCTCGTCTCAACGGCACCTGTACCTATGACTTACCTAGCTACAACGGCTGTTTCTGCACCGTGGCACAACAAGTCATTAAGTAATCATAGGTAAGGAGCCAGGAGATGCGGGAGTCCTGGATGCAACAGGGAGGAACCCGCGTGTAGTCTTGTGAAGCGACCGCCAGCACCCGAGGCAGTCATCGGGTCGCCGGGATCCCCGACTGGACGGGAAGCGCCCCGGCACCCCAAAGGATGTGCCCCGGGTCTTTTTATCGTGGAGCCAATTATATACCAGTGTGTTGTAAAACCCTGAGAGAAACTTAAGAGGAGAAGAGGAGACATAAAAGAGTTGTTCTGCCGTGAGCACACTTTAAATGCCCGGGAGCACAATGGAAGCGCTGGGGGGCACGGAGGAACATGCCCTGGACACATGTTGCACAACGAAGTCCTTAACGATGCGTGAGTGGCGCCGAGTTGTCGAGTTGTTGGATGATCTCGAGTTTCTCTAGTAACTCTAGTATTTCTGGCTGACTCCAGGTTGTTAAACATGCCTGCAACCAATCACCAAGTGACCAAGTGTGTCTCCAGGGCCGAGTCCACGACAAGCACGTGCGCTCACTCGAAGCAATCACCAATTGCATCTTTCAAGAATCAGTATCAGTATTCGCCAAATACAGGGGACGCCTCAAGTTGCGGGGGCAATGCACTGCCTGATTCCAGCATGTTCCGAGGACTGAAGGTGCTTGGCAATTGTGTGATTTCAATCATCGTCATGACCTTGCTCTCAGCGTCGAAGATGCGTGCGAGGGGCATATTCGACTTGCCGGTGATCTCGTCCAGGGCGGTGGCCTGTGCAACTATCCTTCCGCCGTTTTTTTTCGTCGTTGGGCCGCAACTCTCAATCCTGGGGCTAAGTACCATTGAAGGCACAAGCCGGGAACAATCCACCTCTACCCTGCGCAAAGGCAGTGAATGCGATGTATCTTTCCTTTCCCGACTTGGCCACGCAGCACCTGGACTCAGCCGAGGATCTCGCTTGTCGGGTTGGAGGTCGCAATTTCCATTTCCGATAAAACTGTCTCTAGTGACTCTAGTGACTCTAGTGTCATTCTCAACGCAGGCTGGTCATAGTCGGCCGCTAGCCCAAGCCAGTGTCCTAGCGCCTGCGGGTTTTGCAGGTATCAGGCCTGTGTGCTTCATGGTGTTTGTTCAATTTGCTGCGGGGACTCCGGGTTACCCTGCATTCCGACCACTCGGCGGGCAGGATTTCACAATCTTGAGCATCCCGGCGCTGATTTACGCATTCATGGCCAACGAGATGGCCAGGCAGACGGGTGTTGCAAATCTGGGCTAAAGCGCCACTGCCCCCGATAGGCATGTGGAGACAGCCACCAAGCGGCGGTGCCTGGCTGCAGGGAGTGAGCTCCAATTGAGCGGTCGCAAGGTTACCGCAGCGAGGCCACACTTGGAGCATATTGTTGGCACAAGCCTACTAAGCGCCGAAGATTCGTCTGGCCCGGTCCAAATCTTGAGCAATATGTGGCTTGAGAAGCCCACTTATGTCTGGTGTCAGCCCGCTCCGCATCACGGGTCAGTCTATTCTCCTTCTGGCTATCGCGCCTTGGTCCCTTGGGCGAACTTTGCGACAGTGACAGCGATCTGGCGAGCCAGACATAGCCTGGGACATACCATCATCATTGTCAACACAGCGTTGCTTTTGGTCCTGCTGTCGAGCAGTATTTGGCTTTGCTTGACCTTGAAGCAAGGTGTATCCTCCACGCAAACTGCAGCATCAGAAACTCGCAGACTGGACTCGGAGATGGACGCCACCAGAACGGAAGTGGAGCTTCAGGAGACGGCAAGTTGGCAGGGCAACATGCCGAACAGAGAGCATGGTGAGGTAGATCGGCAGGAACTGCGAGCAGGTTGAGCTTTGGCTGTGCCTTACGCACTCGTTTCTAGCAGCGACTCGCAGATGGTCCTGTCCTGAACGTGCCCGGCAGATCAAGTTCTGGCGTGCTTCGAGAACGTTGATTCGACAATGTGCTTGCATCACTTTTCGGTCTGCTGTGGGGTGGTGCCTCCTTCAAGGGGCGCCCAGGGCTGTCTGACAGCTTCATGCAAGGCCAAAGAAGCCCGGAGCACTTCGTGATCACTACCCGCCATCATGGACATGGGGGTGTCGTTGTCGGAACTCCTGAAGCTCGGGTGGAACGAGGCCCAGAACCAGGCAGATCCTGCGGCTAACGCTTCTGGGCGGACGCGGACGTGGAACCAGAAGGAGTCGTCACAGCTTTGGATAAGCCATGCCGAGGCCAAGCCGCTAAACCATTCTGCGAGGTCGAAACGGCAGCTTCAGCATCTGTTGTTTCCCCGCGTGCATCTGTGAACTCCTGTGATTCCCGTCGTTCGCACTCTGTTCGTTGAAGGTTGGGCTACGCAGACTGCCTCGGGTGGTCTTCCCGCGGAGGTCGCGATGGTTACGTGTAGGGCAGAGTCGGCATGTTGAACATGGCACTTAGTGCATGTCAAGGTTCGGAGCCGTTGCCATACGACGACTCGAGCCTTGCGCAGGCACTGCGATTTTTTGTAGATGCGACTCTGTATTCGCTTGCTGCGTTCCTCTGGACTCAGCAGCTCAGCACGCGAAGGATGCCAAGTAGAAGTCCTGACAGCAGTACCAGCCAGGAGGGGTCCAACGAGCAGGGTGTACAAAATGAAGAAGCACTACATGAGGACACTGCTGCGAATCGAAGTGTGCCATGGCGCCGAAGGCAGGGAAGATCGTGAAGAGCCCGGCAAAGCCCAAAGCGCCAAGGCAATGGCCTCCCAAAGTTCCTATGGGTCCCATCGAGGACATACTGCCACTCATTGCCGAGGATGATGAGTCCTTAGACACCCTGATGCTTCCGTCTCTCGGCTTGCTGGATGGAGAAGGAGTGGCCTTCGGCCCCGAAGAAATAGAATACGTTTGCACGTGCCTGGAAAAGAACACGACCGTGACACATCTGAACGTTTCAATGTCACCGATTGGGGACGCTGGAGCCGCTCATATCGCGACACTACTTGAGAAAGGAAGGCCGATCGCGCGGTTGTCCTTGAATAGCTGTGGCATAAGCTCGGAGGGTGCGAGAGCTCTGGCTGAATCTCTGTCCCGGTCTGACGTGATCGTCGTGGAGCTGACGAGCAATCGCATTGACGACGCCGGAGGAAAGGCTCTCTTGGAGGCAGTGCAGCAGAACAAGAAGCTAAAGGAACTGAAGCTGTCCTTCAATTGTCTTTCTCAAGAACTCGAGGCTGAGATGGACAAGGTCCTCATGCTGCGATAATAGTGCTCACAGTGTCATAGTGCTCATCGTGCCTTCGAGTTTGCGGGTCAAGACCATGTGACAGGCTAGCGGCCGATGACATGCTGTCTGAGTTTAGCAAGCTGGCAAGAAAAGAGTGCGGCACTGCGAGGACATGATTGGGGGAGATGAGGTAAGCGCAGTCTTCCAGGCATGTTTAGCATGTGCCCGCTGATGCATGAGAGCTGCGAGAGGTGGCGTGGGTCCGCAGTTCGGAAGGCCTGCCGGATGCCGTGGAACTCTTTGCAGCTTAGCTTAACCGGACATATGTCCAATCTCCGTCCTGATGCAAAGTTCAAGGTGAAGAGACCCGGCCTGGATCCGCTGACATCGGCCACGCGAAAGGAACTCCCGACACCGTACCTACTGCCCGCAAGAGAGCATGTGGGGACAGGATCTGCACATAGACTGGACGGGACTGGAAAGAAGGAGCCAAGCCCATTTTTGCTCGTCGATGTCGACCGCATGCTTGGTAGGATGAATGCTGTCTACTGTGCAACCCTTGCATTTTGGGCAGGACCTACTCTGTGCGACTCCTCTACAACGAGGCGCTGCCACTGCCTAGGATTGGCAGCAAGAGGGTCATCGGCTTGCAGGTTCAAGCGCCAAGCCCCAAAGCTCTTGATGTTGGCGCCTTTGGACTCGGAGCTCGGTGCCGGCGAACTGTTCTGATTTCATGAGGACAAATTTTCTGAGGCGATCGCAGAACGAGCCCCTGTGGTCGAAGGCTCGTCCGGAGTCCCTACCTCAAAAATGTTTCAGCGCGAATAGAAATGGCTACGGCATCGACGTGTTTTGCCTGTGCTCGTCTAGACCTAGACAACTCTTATGAGTGTCCGGGGCTTGCCATTCATGATGTGCTTGCATGTGGCTTTGGGGTATTCCTCGTCCGGCAATTACTTGCATTACTCCAGGAGCTCTGTCGACTAAGTCGTGTCGGATCATGAATCAACTTGGTCAGCACATCGGTTTCCAGCCCTCCGTTCCGTGAGTGTCCTTTGCCAGGTGGAAATCCTGCTTGTTGGATTGGGCCTCAGCAGGGATGATCTTGTTTCGCAAGCCCTTACCGCTGGGTGTTGGGATAATGATATAGCATAACAATTAAAACCAAGACTTTCGCTAGGTTGCTGACACGTGTTTCTGGTTCAGATCCGCGGCGCTTGCCGTGTGAGGTCACGACTTTCCTTGTTTACCAGTAGCGGACTCTTAGTTGTACCGATGGCACCTGCGTGGCTGTCACTTGTCCTCGCTCAGTATGTGCTCATCCACGCCACCATTGAAGCAGATTGCGAAACAACCGCCTGCAGCAGCAACATGCTTGTTCAGCTACGGGCAAAGGTGGCGAGGCGACAGGAGGCAATAGACGTGGTACATATCCTGTCCATGGGCCGTGAGGCATCGTGCTTTGTTCTGGATTTGGTTGCTGGAAATGGCTCTCATCCAACGATCTTTGAACCATTGGGTGGAGTCGTTGAAGGCGAAGGGATTGTTACCATGCCAGCGCGGCAAACAGATTCGGTTTTGCAGTGCCTGTACGATTGTCACAACTGCACCGGCAACGTCGTCAATCGCGATTCTTATTCGAATCTACAGAGCTATTGTGAAGAGTTGGACAAAACCCCAGACACTGCACCATACTTGGTGGTTAAGACAACCCGCATCGTAGATCATGGTGCGTTGGTGAGAGCTGTACCGGCTGACTATTTGGCCACCTCCCGATTCATCGTGTTGCTGCGGGACCCAAGAGGAGTATGGGCGTCGACGAAGCCCTTCAGCGGATGGGCCATTCACTCCATTCCCCTGATTTGTGAGCTGCTTGCGCTGCAAGCGTTGACATTGCCAGAGCTTTCCCTGGCTGTCGGTCGACGCTTGCTGATCAGTGTTTATGAAAGATGGACCCTGGACACATCTAGGTTTGGTGGTGAGGTTGCCAGACTGGTGAACGAGGACATGCAGGCATTTCGGGTGCTCGGAAAGGATGGACAGAGAGCGGCCGACGAATTACTGCCTCCGTCGTGGGTTGCTGACCTGTCCACTGCTGAGTTGACTGAGATTGAGAACAACGACAACTGCAGGGCATATATGCAAAGGGTGGGGTATGCTGCTGGCTCGTGGAACGCGTCCGAGATCAAGGACCAGGCAGGCCTCGTCGCTGCCCTTTCGCCAGCGGAGGCCACAGTTCTCAGCACGCTGCGCAGCAAGCAGTCTGCTCTGCAAACATCAGCATCTCGGCAGGGGGTGCGTTCTTGCTCAGTTCACTGTAAGGCGGTGGTGCGCGAGACGAGAGCTAGCGAGAGAACAGATGGAAAAGAAGCATTCAGATCAATGGCCCAGGTGGCAAGCCCCTCGGAAGAGCAGAAGCTCGTCTTCACACCTGCTGCGAAGAATGTGAAGGGGTGAGGGCACTCGTGAAAAGTCCTCTACGACGCGCATGTCTGAAAAGCTCAATGCGACTCAAGCCAGGTCTATTCTGTCGTGTTCAGGAAAAATCTTAAACAAGCTCGGGGAAATACGAGTTGGACAACATCGGCTCCCCATGCCACACATGCCTGTTCATGATCGCTTCGTGTTCGGCCGCAGCCGCCGAACGGCACACAGCGAGCAGAGCCAGAATAAAGCTGTGTTGTGTTGTGATGGCATGCCCAACTGGTTCCGGCCATGAGATGCGAACACACCAAGACAAGCAGTACGCTACTAGCTGCCGACGCGTCGCAGATGCTAGTGCTGCGATGTGCCTCGATCAATGAAGTAAATCCGCGACGCGGCATGCAGCAACAGTCCCTAGTGTTCCTGCACTCCTGCTCGAAACTTAGAAACGGTACAAGTAATGTGCAGACTTTTTCGACGACGAATTAGAACCTAAGAGATGCCAATCGCAGTGGCCTCTACCCGCGATGCCGTGGAGTCTCTCCGGACCCACGAGATGCTGCGATGGGCGGGATGTGCCTGAGTTGGTCGCAGAAGCCGCAGCACGCGCCAAGACGGCAGTGGCCGTGCAATGCGAAGCGGATGCAGTGCCTGACGCTGCGGACTTGGACAGAGAGGACTCGGCAGCTGCCTGGAAACGAGCCGGGGAGAAGGGTCAGAAGATGTCAACAGATTGCAGGACCAGCTGAGTCGACATCGGACGATGTTGACATACGATGAGCTAACAGCCCGAACCTGGACCTTGGAGCAAGAGCTGCGGCGTCTGCGCCGAAAGCCCCAGGAGGCTGACCTGGATAATAGTATCGTGGCAGTGTGTCTGCAACGCACACTTGGCGAACTTGGGAATGTTTTGCACGCAGGGCTTCGCTAGTTCTTGTTAGTCGTGAAGGGCCCTACTACTTCCTTCGCTGCTCGCAAGGTACGCCCGCTATGGTGGTTGCTCTGCTGGCCATCCTCGCCGCGGGTGCCGCATACCTGCCGCTCGAGCCCACGCATCCCGGTGCTCGACTGCGCTTCCTCTTGGATGACTCCAAAGCTCGATACCTGGTGACTTGTTGGTGCGCTCGTCGCCGCGGTCTCCTTCCGGAGGATCGGCTGGTCAGAATAACAGCGATGGACGGTGCCCTGGCTGCAAAGTCTTCCTGTTTCAGTCTTGGGTACTTTCCTCTGTATGGTCTGTACGTTTGTGGCTGCAGTGTTTTCTTGCTTGCCATCAATCGCAATAGCCACAAGCCAAAGGTCGACTGATGAATGCCCCGGTCCCCGAGAGCAAAGACGCTCAAGGAGATGTCGGGGGCGACCTCGAACGTCCGGCATACTTGATGCCACCGAGCTGAAGGAGGGCTTTTCAGTGTAGCGTTGCCTGCTCAGCTTTGAGGTACACCTCTGGGAGCACGGGAACCCCAAAGGGTAGCAGACTTAGATGTCCTTGCGTGCCTTGCGTGCGCTTTCCCACCCGGTGCTGCTAGGTGTCCTGGTGCCACGCCGCGGTGTAGTGAGCCACGGCCGTGCAGAGTTGTGCCAGGGCGAGTTGCATCATCCACTTCAGCCCTGCTTCCACGCCCTTGGAATATTAAGGAACGTACTTCATACGTTTGACGAGATGATCCGCAAGCCAGACTCGAAGTGTGTTGGGCGAATGCTGCTGGCCCCGACCACGTATTGCCCGAACCTCGTTCCAGTCCTGCTGCAAGCCAAACGACGCTTTATCTCGTCAGTTCGGAGTTGTCCATCTTGGCAAAGGCTTCGACATCTCCGTGCTGGAGATATTTTGGCCATTGTGTTTCGGGTTTTCCGTATTCATTGTTTCCGTGACCTGGATGCAACGTGCACGCCTGTGTGCCTGTGTGCACTCCCACTGATGCTTGCATGACAAATCGAAGCAGTGTTGAGGCCAGCACAGCACGGAATGGAATGAAGCTTTCTCAGCTGGTCCAGCAGCACCAGGTACCTGTTGATGTGACAAACACAGAAACACACCATGTACTGATGTACTGGATTGCAAAGAGGGCCGTTCACCTCAGCAAAGCCAAGCACTGGACAGGAGGCAGACGTGTTGCAAGGCACGCCTGCCTTGTGGCGATCTTTGGTGGCCGCCGGCTGGCGGGGCCATGCAGGCATCGGTTAATGTATCCAAGTTTCCGCCGTACGCACTCGCCCTGCTTTGCCGCAGGTCTGGCTGGCATCTGTGGCGGAGAGGTGTGTCTTACATGACTTGTGCGCTTATTCCTCGTCTCTCCTCTGGCGGCAGGCTTTTCCGCAGAGCCTCGTGAGCCCACTGACCATGGCTGCTGGCGCTGGTGTCTGGAATGCTTACGGGCCGACGGACCGAAGTATTCCGCGCTATATGGGGATGCTTGTGCTTCTGTGGCCATGATGACACGGCAGCCCTGCAAGGAAGCCACGATCTGGAGCACCACTTACCCGATAGAGCCTGGTTGCCTGGCTGCTTGGCGGACCGGCGGACCCAATCTGCAGAACTGGAAAAATTGGCGCACCCAAGGCCAATGCGAAAGCTGCTCATCCATCCCCATTGGCCTGCCGCTTCCCAACGTCACCTTGACGATCTCGGAAGAGGAGGTGCTTCTGTCAAGCGGGCCATGGAAGGGTGGAGTTAAAGAAAACCTCCGCAGCTGCTTACAGAGCGTGAGGCCAATGCCCCCGAAGTGACTGGCGAGCTGCTCGTAGCGCGGCCGCAAGTCTCTGCGAAGAGGCCCCGACATCGTGCCTTTATTCTCCCAGCGAGGTCTCAGGGGTCGGTGTGGCGTTGGGATACCATCAACGGCCGCAACTAACAGCTGCAAGTTTCCTGGAAGACAGCCACGGAACAGCCCCTCGTCCAGGGCGCAGAAGTTTCTGGCATTGGATGCAAATCATCGTGTTGTGGTTTGGTGATTCCGATTTTGAGGTCTATCGGACGGGGGACCTCGTGAGGGTTCTGCCGGACCGAGGCCAGCGGTCTCATCTGAAGGTTTCCCCGGGACTCCAAGTCTGCCTTGGAGGAGCTGGCTTAGAATTCCTGGGCCGCAAAGACGAGCAGGCCTTTTCCAGGCTGAAGTTTGAGTGAGTGACTGGGCAGTCAGGTGAAGTTCCGCGGCTTCCGCATCGAGCTGGGGGAGATTGAAGCGGCCAGGAGCTCACTTGCGAGGCTTAGAGGCTTGGAGGCTTAGAGTTGAACTAGTGATAGTAGCTAGTTAACTAGTGTAGCAGGAGAAACGGAAGCAGAATCTCTGACCTTTCATCTTGATTGCACCGTTATTTAGCTCGGAATCCTCGAGTAAAAACCGTTGGCCTGAGATGGATTCTGCCATGCTCCCGCAGAGTGGTCTAGTCTCATCGGGGAAGCTACTAGCCTGCGGCCTGATGCCGCGGAGGCCGATGGTAGAATGCTTGGCTGTCACTGCCGGCAGGCTTAACCGCTCTGGACACGGTTCACCAACGAGACTCTCAAAACCATGCTTCAAGACTTCTTTGGAGGAATTTGGGTTTAAGCTGTTAAGCAGACGGTCGACACACTGGATTAGGTCTGGGACATAGAGCGGCCAAGGATGTGCTGCTCAAGGCGATGTGCTTGCCAGCTTGAACCGGCATCGGCCGTTCGTCACACGAACGATGGCCCATAATGTATTGAAACATGTTTTCCTACTTCAGAGCAACCAGTCTACTACAGCGTCTGCCGCAAGGTGATGGACGGTACTTCTGCACGAAACCACAAGTTGGCAAACCCATCGCCTTGAGCAGCACGTCACAGCACGTCCGTTTGGGGCCGCCGTGGCCGCTCTCTATGATAGGCCTGTCCCAAAGACGCGCTTCCGCGACACTGTGCCAAACACCTTTGACGAAGATTCCGGCCCGAAAAAAAGAAGACTCCAGTAACGAATCCAGTCATGGTCTGTGCTGATGCATTGTCCCAAACGCCCATCCGCTTACAAGTGTGTAAGGCCCGTCCCAGTTTTTGACCGCCCTCACTGCGGGAGTGAGTTGGGCGTGAGTGCTGTCTGGATGCCGGTCGGCTCCCGTGTTTGGAGGCATCAATCAAAGGCTCCTGTCTGTCTAGGTCTTCTCTCAAGGAAAGCACAGTTCTGGATCTCAGGCCCTAGAAAAGCACGGTGCCGTGCTGGCAGCTGCAGCGGCCTTGTCGTCCACCGCAGCAGGCGTGGCACGTAAATGGGGTGTTGATGCTTTTGATCGACTCGGAGGGACGAACACCTATCACAGATGCAGTGTATTCGGCGCCGTGTATGTTGTTATGGAGGATGCAGATCCAGGGTGTCCAGAAAGAGAGCCGTAGCTTGCGGAGCGACGATGTTGCACGGAAAGGCGCAGAAGCGAGTGGACAGCGGGGGCCCCGTGTGACGTATTGGGGGCGGCTTGCTGAGGTGTCTATGATTTCTCGGGTTCCGCAGCACCTGAACTCGAGAGCCAAATCCCAAAGCTTCTGCCATGGCGTCGCTCGCCAGCCTGCCTTTGGTTAAGAAGGACGGTTCGCCCTTGTTAGCGGAAGGCCCCAGCATCCCAGAGGGCTCCATGCTCCTCAGGATGGCTCCAAAGGAGACATCTCCGGCAAAGTTGTGGCGAATCTTAGCCGATCTCAGCCGTACGGCCATTGCCAGTTACATCACTAGGAAGTTAAGCCCAGTGGCCCTGCTGTGACATCGTGAGCGAGTTCTCGCTAACTAAGGCTCTATTTCAGTGACGGTCTCAGCACAGAATGCATCTGAACGAAGTGTGCGAGAACTGCATGTTGAAGCTAACGAGCCATCCGAAACGCATCTGGCCGGGTAAAATCGTGACGTTTCCAAGGTGCGCACTGGTGTCCGCCATGCCGAGCATTCACTCCTGCCCTGAAGCAGTGCTATGGCTGCTATGGATGCATCCTTGAGCGAATGCAAAGACAGACGAAAGCAAGCCAAGGTTTTACGAGTCCTTGAAGCAGGAGGGTCAAGAGGTCGAGATCATTTTTGTTTCCGGAGACAAATCGGAAGCAGACTTCAAGGACGCCTTCGTGATATGTCTGATACGTGAGTGCGAAAGTCAAAGGAAGTTTGATCGGGCGATGTGCAACCTGGCCTCTTCCAAAACCACACGTGTAAAGCTGCGAAAGACATCAAAGCAGCGTAAACAGCCGATCAGCGTACCTGTCGCCTTGTATTCTGCGATACAGCATGCGCATGCCCAGTAGTAGGATTTACTCGGTACCCAGTAGCATTTGCTGTGGTGCAAGTGTCGGGGCTAGGATAGATTCAAATCGACTCTAATCTACTAATCACAGATTCAATAATAACTTTTTCTACATAGGACATAGGCCTTCGATCACAGTCCCCGCGCCTATCAGCACTTTGAATCGAACCTCGGACATCCCCGTCCTCAATCCCGATTCACAAAGCTGTCAAAGTCGTAAATGTGACTTTTCGACTCTACGCATTGTGGACCCGAGTAGAACACTTGTTCCGGAACAGACTCTGTCAGAGATTAGCTAGCGGTAGAGGATGAACTCGCGAGGAATATTTCCACAACGAGCATGGAGACTGGCTGGCGGTTGAATTCTCAGCGGCTGAAGAGAGGGACAAGCTGTCCAAGCAGTTCGGTGTGGATGGCATTCCAAGCCTCATCGTCGTGGATTCCAAAGGGAAGGTGCTGGCTCCACACGGGGAGGAACAGGCAGAAGCTCAGAGTTCTGAACTTGGCAGGCCGCGGATGGCATTGAAGCCCGAAAGGATGTGGCAAGTGCACGCAGTCCACAGGCCCTCTCAAAAGACTTCCAGATATGCACATGGTGACATGCCTAACATGGCCGTGGCATGCCATGGCCAATCGCAAGGATGCCTCGCAAGCCTTCGCGGCCTGGAAGAAGGCAGCAGGAGATTGGCGGGAGACTGCTGGAACAGTTTCCAACTCAGTCCCGTGACAGAGTGAGTAGATGCAGTGAGGGCATCAGTCATTCTGAATAGGACATAGCAGCCAGTCAGCACAGGGTATTCGTTCCAACAGTGGAATCGACAAAGATTGACCATCCTCGCTGCGTGCTTCGGCCCACCCGGTCACAAGTCAACATCACCACCCTCGCTCGTCTACACGTTGATGTGCACGCTCTTCCCATGCATGCTGCAGCAAAGCGATGAACACGGAAGCTTGTGGGCAAAGTCTGCTGCTTGCACTCCGACAACTGACCGTGATCGCATTTCGCACCGAGCAGCGGCATAAACTTCCATGCTGCAACTCCACGCTGAAATTGTTCGAATTCAATTATCCCTCCTGCCTCCAGAAGTTTCGACCAGATGCCCCCCCGCGTTCACAGAGTGAGAGACATCGCATGGGAAAGGCAGGGGGTAAGCAATAGCCATAGGCGGCTGATCTTCGCATCTACCGAGGTCTTGGGCGGTGCCGGCGCTAGCGCTGGACCTGCTGCTGGCGACGCCGCCGCGCTGCGTGCAGCGCGTCTGGCGAGATATGGCTGAACCTCGAGGCCACATTCCGATGCGCCAGCTTGTGAGCTTGTACAGCCGCTCAGGATAGCTTCGCATCATGAGGGGAGTTGGAAGTTGGTGCACCTGCCGTATACCGTTGTACACCCCTGGCTACGGTCTGTTCTTATGACGTGTGCCTTGCACTTGCACCAGCTTGGCGGCATGCCTGTGCCTAGCAGGGCAAATGATCTGTTACGAAGCCAGCGCGTCGCGTGGCGCAGTACCCCACGCACGTACCCTGCACAGGGAAAAAGGTGTGCACTCAGCGTTGAAGCTGCAAAAGCAGCTGCAAAAGCTATGGCACTCCTGCATATCTCTGCTGTCCATGCTTTGTGTGCTATCGTTGCTTTTGTCCAGTGCACGTGGCGGCACTGGTAAGTCAAAGGCGCTGTTGTGTTGTCTGCCTCCTGTGAATGTTGAACATGATCTTTGTACTTGTTCTGCTGAGGTGCATGGACGGCCAAAGCCGACCCACGGTTTCACATCTGCGGTCGCACCTGGTGCCTCGACCAAAGTGCTCAACAGTTGTCGATTCGGAGCACCGAGCCTGGAACCGAAGAACACCCAAGCTACTTGTAGGAGCGCAGAAGTGGCAGTAGATAGCGTTGAATGGTAATGGTACTTGTGCTGGCCGGTACTCGTAGTGGTAATTAATCGTAGTGATGGTCAGTGGTGGCCTTGGCCTTGCCAGGCTGCTCTTCTTCCGGCCTCTTGGAACACAAATGAAAGCGGTCTTTTCCGGTCGAGACTTTGTCAATAACTGTGCAGCAGCACGCTGAGTGTTGGTGCTGCTGTCGCCGTCTCCGTCGTCGTCGTCGTGATGCTTTTTTGCTATTGTTGTTTTTGCTATTGCTATTGCTGTTGCTGTTGCAGCTGCTTGTTGCTTGTTGCTTGTTGCTTGTTGCTTGTTGCTACTGCTGCTGCTGCTGCTGCTGTTGCTGTTGCTGTTGCTGTTGCTGTTGGTGTTGTTGTTCTTCTTGTTATTGCTGTTCTTCTTCTTCTTCTTGCTGTTGTTGTTGTTGTT